>BMAV01005520.1:0-33523 GCA_019973955.1 Trichonephila inaurata madagascariensis | reverse complement strand
AATTTATGGAATAAACTATAAAAGAAAATGTAAAATGTAATTTTTAGTAGACATACATATTTTTCAAAAATACATACAAGAAATTTGAACAGCCTTAAACATTCGTGCAAACCGCCACGGTTTGCCAATCCCTGATCCAGACGATTTACCAAAGGTGCGATGAGTGAATAAAAATAACATTAAATTCCCTTGTAGGATATCAGTGTGTGTGTGTGTGAATCTGGCTATTATTTGTTCATTTCTAAGCGTTACTAAATTTGAAGATTCTTGCGATTTTAAAATATCATATAGATTCATAATTCAAGTAATAGTCTATCAAAGCTTGTGTGTTCTTAAAATTAACATATATTCTTTCAAAGCTTAGATCAGGAATTCACGCTTCACCTCACAATTTATGATACGGTTATTTTTGACTAATCAAAATTTGTTGAAGTAAAATTTTTTTCCCCATCAAAATGAAGATAACAGTGCAAAAATCACTGTGCTAGTAGAGAAGAAATGCTTTAATTGCAATCAGACCAGGAAAATTCAAAGACCTGATTTCTTTCTGAATTATGGAAAAGCAGGAATTCAGTGATTTTTTAGCCAAATGACTTATCTAGATCTTACACAAATAGCCCTTAAATAGTGAAGAAAGTAAGAAAAGGTAAACTAACTCTAGAATAAATAAAGTACATTTTATTAGGATTGTCGATAATTAATGAAAAATATGTTGTTGATGACAACTGACAATTATTCAGGCTCATGTTTTTTCCCAATGAATGGTATCGTTACAATTACCCTATTTGAATCACATTAAAAATAATGGAAGATAAAGAAGAGCTGTACCTCAATTGTCATGTAGTTTTGAAAGAAAGGAGACTCATTTGATTGTGAATAAATGACAACGACTTAAAGGACTAATAACACTTAATCTTCAAAAAAATCCATTACTTATCACTAAAAAACATGTTCTGTTATTCATATATCTTAAACATTTACTCAGAAATTTGTACCATAATGGTAGAACGTCCGGAATATGATTATCCTTAAATGTCGCTGGTGTTGTTTCGTCACCAAGATATAAAATATATAAAATAATTGTAAAAACTAAATAATTGCAGGACTACTGTTTAGTAGTTTTTAGTTTTAACACTTTTAATATTTTTCATGTAATTATCATATATTATGATCCTTTATATATATATATATATATAAACTGACGTTGACATTATGTTCGAGAAGTCTGTTGTGGACCACCCGCTCTGTCACGAAACATTTCGAGTCGCAAATTTGCCAGGAACATTACTATTATGCGTTATCCATTCTGCACTATTCCTAGAGACAAATATAAAGGATTTATTGAAATATTATCAATTTCATCTGACATTATTTGGATTCTTCGCAGTTACTTTCACTGAATCTTATGTTTTCACGGGAATCTAAATTAGAACAAGACAGCTTACCACTCCGATTCGTTCTCAGAAATCTCACGCAACAAATTAAAATTACATTAAAGATTAGATATTGTCTAAGAGGCATCGTTTCAGGTTGTCCGGTGTGTACAAGGTTCAAAAATTGAATGCATTTTTTAATGAGATGATAAGCAAGTTCTATCACACTAAGTACTAAATAGTATAGTGTATAAAGTACAGTGTACTAAAACACTTAGACACAATGATTTTAGTATAAATAACTCATTTCCTATGTGGACTCAATATCACTGCATTCAAGGTTCAATAAATGTGAGATATTACTTCCGGATGTTTGTTTTACTATTGGTATCTACTTAGTGAACTATCTTTGGCAGAACGACAGCTATTTGTAATGAAAAATTGCCTTGGGGTCAAACGTCCCCAGCGGACGTTCTAAGTATATTTAGTTGTAAAATCTTTCATAATTAACCTAAAATCACAAAACATTGTATGTTTAATCACCGTGGAAAATGATTAAAAGTCACGAAAAAGTATCAAATTCCCTGCAAAAATGTTGAAAGGGTAACACACTAAACATGCCTCGGTGTCGAATCGACTCTGAAGGACGTTCTAGTACTAATACATAAATAAATTAGAACATTTTTAGGTTGTATAAGAAGCAGAAAATATTTGAAAGGAAGACAATTTAAAAACTGAGTTCTGGGTGCTTTTACAGAATAATTGAAGTCTTCACAATGATTGTAATACAAGAAACAAATATTTTGCCACTGCATGCCAGTGAAATTGCTTCTTCTCAAATAGACCTTAAGATAGAAGAAGATAAAATAAGATAGACTCTGATAAAGGAACACAGTAAATTTTAAATATGATTCCACGATAGATTGATTTTTTAAAAGCTACAACTCTGAACGAAAGGGCCAAATGGCAGAGAGAGCGATGGAATCAGGCATACGATACTTTTCCAAAGTTATATGTTAATGTAGGATATTCCTCAAAAAACTGTCTTAAATGTAATAAAAATGCGACTGTCTATTGAGAGTTTTAAAAGTAGTTTTTGTTGTAAATTATATTTTTGAAACTTGAACAACGGAAAGGGTTTCACAAACTAACTATCATCTTGTGCTGATGATATTAGTTTAATTAGGTGCAAATTTTTTTTTGTCAGTTCCTGGTAATGCATTTAAAAATAATATTTTTAATATACAAATAATGCTATATTCCTTTTTCTCAATAAAAATATTTTATCAACATAACGCCATGCGTTGATTTTCATATATTGCTTCAATATACTATTTTTCCTATCTTTTTGAATTCCTACTATTAACTCACACTCTCTACATATTTAATTAGTTATCTTGGTGGAATTTTCAATAGTTAATAAAAACTTTTTAAAAAGCGCTCAATTAAGCTAAAATTTTTAATATACAGATTTTTTGGATGACAATACAATAATTTAATTATCATTAAAAAAAATTAAATTTGATTAAAACTAATTACTTAAAATTACAAACACAGCCACGTTGGCAACTTAGCGGACCCTTTTGGCGACTTGTGTCAAAACTTGAAAGTTTTTTTTCCTCAGTTTTAAAGTTGAACTGAAATTTTATATACACGATTTTTTGGATAAACCACGATACTTGAATGATAATTAAAAAAAATTAATACCCTTAACCCTGTGATTTTTTCATATGTATATATACATATTTATATTAATTGTTACTATTTCATAAAAATTAGCTAAAATAAACTTTTTCTTTGTTGACCTAAGTAGGAATTGACTTAATTTTTATTTTTATATTACTTGTTTTCTATATAAATACGTTCCCAAAATGTCTCACAGGTCATTATAGAAGTGATCACGGTAGCGACATGCATGTTTAAGTCTTTGTCGGCGTCGTGGTTTTAAGTCTTGGAAAAAAGTGCGATGTGGCAGAGTTGCGACACATTAAATGTACCGAGACTGGTGGAAATCCTCACGTAAGCATATTAAGGACGTTTCTGAGTGGTAGTTCTCATTTTTGGAAGTGGTTCAAAATTTTGAACTCCATTTCGAAGCATAAAGTTTATAAACTTTCATTCAGTCAACACATAATTTCTCGTAATATTAGGAAACATATATTACAAATAAAAGTGGAAATGATCACTGACTGAAATAAAACTTGAACAATATGATACAGCTAATAAAATGGAAACGCGTAAAAAGAGGAATAAAAAGTACAATAAATGACAGAATCTAAGTAATATTTCTTTTTTACGTTAAAAGAATAAAAAAAAAAAAATTAATAAACAAGCTTTTAAGTTTACAATGCTGGAATAAGTCGTTTCCTACTCACTCCATTGAATATAAATTTATTGAAATTATAACGAAATGCTGGTTTAAAATCTATATCTTTTAAATGGAAATGTAGTATTTTATTTTAAGTTATTTTTAAGGTAGTCATGTGAATAGAAGATTTATTTTCTTGAAAAAGGAAAAAAATATGTAACATGATATTAGCGCGTGAACGTGATTTGCAGTTGTGTGCACAGCAAAAAAATAATTTAAAGCAAGCACCTCGTGTTATCTAATTTATTATTAAATGTTCACTTAAAAATGAATAAAATTGAATTTTTCTATTTTAAAAAAATAGGTCAAAATATTTAGTGGTATAAATTAAATTATATTGCTTTGATATTACTAGAATTTCTTTGATTTTAGCACCGATAATAATTATTATTTATAGAGAAAAAATGATTTTTAGATTATTTTAAATTCCACCATTGCTCGAAAAGACCGTTAATCTTTTTCTATGATTTGCTTACGCTAGAAAAATTCAAATTATTTTTAATATTTCCTTTTGCTACGAGAATTTATAATTCTTTAAACTGGAACAATAATCTTTTATGGTATTTTTATCTGTTTCCTAATGGACAAAAATATTTTTAAATGAAGATATTGAAATTTTGAATAGAAAGATACACTGTTTTAGAAAGTCTTTCAAGAATAAAATTTTATTTGAATAGTTATTTTATTGTATATTTTTCGATAAAAATGCTTGCTTTTATTCTAAATACAGTAGTACAACGAGTTTAGCTATATAAGAATAAAATTTCTGGTAATTTAAATTAAGGTAATAACTAATTAAATAAATTTTGACAATTAGTTTGAAGTTAGTTTTTAATTATTTAGTTAGTAGCATATTTACTAGTCGAAAATAAAATATTTAAATAAATATTAATTTACTGAAAGGAAAAAAAAAAACAAAATACATTTTGACATAAAAAAAATTAAAAACACATTTACACTGGCATAATATACTTAAAAATGTATCAGTACTACACAATGTTTTTAAGGTAATTTATCAATACTAAATTAAAAACAAGTTTAATAATTACTAGTTCCTCCCTTGGTACACATGGTGGTGCCTCCATCATACAGAGCATTTAATACTTATCTAGTAATAGTATGTTTGTAATAATTTTTATGGTTTATAATCGAAGTCTTATTGTAGGTGTAACATCAAAGTACATTTTTATTGCATTCAATACATTGTTATTCTATGGGCGGGAAGGAGGGTGGCGAAAAAATTATGACGAAATTGGGCCCCAAAAACTAAAAGTTTGAGAACACTGAGTTTGGTCGTTTTACTGAAAAAAAGTTCAGTTTGGGTACCTATTTTTTTAGTTTAAAAAATTATATTTCTAAATTCATCAAAATTAAATTTTTTTTTGAAACCACAAATGAAATTTTACTCAAAGAGAAATTATTTAAGATCAAATAAGTTCATGATTCACTCCAGTTTCCTGATTTAAAAAAGCTTATTCCTAACTAATATAAATGAAACTTCTACTTACAAATTTATCAGTTACGAACTTATTAATTTCAAACCATTCATGTTTGTTAAATATAAAAAAATTAATCAATAAGTATGAATATAAATGTTTGTGTAGGATGAAATATTCCTTAGAGAAACCCCATTTTTCCG
This sequence comes from Trichonephila inaurata madagascariensis, assembly GCA_019973955.1. Taxonomy (NCBI): domain Eukaryota; kingdom Metazoa; phylum Arthropoda; class Arachnida; order Araneae; family Nephilidae; genus Trichonephila; species Trichonephila inaurata. The sequence continues at coordinate 28,143 of BMAV01005520.1, read as the reverse complement.
TATACATAACGTGGTATCCAAATTTATTTTACAGTATATTTTTATCTATTTTAAAAAAATTCTAAAAAAAAACATTTAAAAAAAGGCATTTTTCACAAAATGCTCTCAAAAAAAATGTAAAAAAATGTGCAAAAAAACGAAATATCAGCATTTTTCATCTTTTTAAGCTTTTGTGGGGCTATTAAGAAGGGAAAAAAAAACTTTTTTTTTTCCAATTTTTTTGATATAAAAATTCCCAAACCCCATTAAAATTTTTTGAATCTTTTAATTTAAAATATTTCTTATTTTAAAAAGGGATTTTTAAAATTTCTTATTTTAAAAGTAGGGGGAAAAATTATCTTAAAGTTTTAAAAGGGTTTAAGGGGAATTTTAAACGTTATTAAAAATAAATGGGTTATATATATACGGGGAATTTCAGATATCATCTAATAAACTAAATGGTCATTTAAACTATACGAATTAAAATGCTCTGGTAAAATATTATTAAATTGTTCTTAAAATTCAGTAAATTTTGTATAAGCTATTTATTTTTATACGTAACATTGTCATAAATACATTACAGGCACAAAAAACATACTTTCTTTTTAAAATTCAAATATTTTTTTCCAGAAATATCTTTTATATTTATGAATTAATAGATATTTTTAACTGTTTTTAATATTGAACATGTTACCTTGCATTAATTTATGCAATTTAAGCATTATATCTAAGTTAATTATTTTTTAAAAATTGAAGAAAAGATGAAAAATAAATGTATTGTTTTTTCATAAATCAGTAATTCCCAAGGGTTTCACTTGTTACAACGTGCTTATGAAAGAAAAGAAAAAATATGACATTTGGTACATTCATTATTTGCATCTATAATATAGCAGAGTTTCTACATAAAGACTACAAAATCAATTAACAAAATTAATAAAAGAATTTGAACTTGTAAAAAAAGCTTGTCAAATGTGAAAAAGGGATCAATATTTTCTGTCATAAAAAAAATCAATCCCAAAAAAGAAAGAAAATCCCAAACTGATTAGAAGGGGGGAAACCGAAATTTTATATTTTTCTTGCTATAATTTTGTTTTATCCCAACGGATTCTTCAAAGAAAAAAGAGTTAATACTCTTTATTGAATCCGGAGATATTCTAAGTCATTGCTTATAATATTTTATCTTGCATTCAAAATAATCAATCTTCTTGATGTTTTCGTAAGTAATTAAATCAATACAAGACTTAAGAATAGACGATTATTGATTATTTTTTCAGTCTAGGAAGATCATTAAAAATAATGATTTAAGCAAAGTGAAAGACATACTTAGTAAAGCGTAATCATTTAAAAAATTTTTTTAAAACTTTTTTTTTATTTAAACATTTAAAGTGATTTTTGCTAAAAATACTGAAGATAAAAATTGAAGTCCCTCTCACTTTCACTATTAGATAAATTCATATTTTCTAAATGTTACGGTGAAGTGTTAGTAGTTGTTATTATTACAGAATATACTAAATAAAAATGTTCAGTACATGCATTTAATTGTAAGAAGCGAGGAAATTAAAAGAAAAAAAATAATTTAATGAATGAAATTATGGAGATATTTAAAGATAAATTTTAATTAAAAATTTAAAGAGAATGTTTATAAAAATTTTGAAATTATGGACGAGAAAACCAATTTTTTATTTTTTATTGTTAACATCTCAGAATATTAAACTTACAAAAAATGATTATACCTGAATATCATCTGGACTTTTCTAAAAATAAATTTTCTCCAAATTTGTTTTTTTTAATTATTGCAAAGCGTAAATATGTTATGTCCATCTGTTTTAGAAATTATTTTTCGTTTGAAGTATAATAAAAATTATTTTAAATTCGCTTAGTTTTAAAAAACAGTCTCTAATTCCAATGCTGAGTTTCACATTTGAATTTAAAATAAAATAGAATACACTCAACAACGGGTTACGTATATATTATAAATTTACATCCTATAAATATAATATTAAGAATATATTTGTTATCTGTTTAATTCAGAATAATGAGTAATGAGGTGAACTGCATTAAAAATCTGAAACCAAGCAAATAAAATATTTTAATATGAAACAAAATTGCTATTAAAGTTTTTTTTTCATTAATAAGTAAATTGTGACATTATTGATCAAAATAAAACATTCAATTTCATTTCAATAAAAGTATTAATTAATAGATATTTCTTTTCAGGACTCATTTACTTAGTTTAAATTCGTAAAACATCCAATTTACAACTGAATTTATAGTTTGTAGACATTTTAATGAAATTATATTTTTGTGCATATATGGGTAAATGACAAAAATAAGCATTTTATATGAGTTTAAAAGGATAACTTGCGAATGCGAAAACTGCTTTTTTTTTATTAAAATTGCAATATATTGAATACTCAATCGCTGTTTCCACTAGTATTCTCAATCTGTGTAGCTCCACATGAAATTCTGTTTTGAAAAAACGACTGACCATTAAAAGGAATCGAATAATTGAGCCATTTTTTGTTGTAATTTTAAAGTGTTTCTTAATTAAACCATGAGTCATTAAACATAACCAGCTTAGTTATTATTCTTGATCGAAATACATGATCTTTAGAGTTTTTTCACTGGGGTGCAATTTACTGATCTAGTCCAGAATGACACATGTTACAATTTTTCCACGAGTGCTTTCAGAGTCTGTAAAAGAGGGAAATCTTAACATTGGAGGAGAAAACATCAAAATATAAAAAGACACTGTAGACCCCAAAGGCCCCTTCCCACAGTTAAAGGATCTTTTTTTTGCAATCTTTAGAATATGATTTTGAAAAAATTTGCCCCAAAATCTTCCACAAAAAAGATGACTGTTAACAGCTTTTTATTTAAACTGAGGAAGAAAAGTAAAGCTAGTCAACAAATTGTATTTCATTGGCACAAAAGTTGACTAAAATGTTATGCTTGACACAGTAAAACACATGGGAAATTAAAGCCAAATGATGACTGTTTAATATTAAAATAAGTAAGTTGTGATCTGATTCAGTTTAATTGTAGTAATGCATATATGTCAATTTTTATGCTTCATGCGTAGAATTTATGCTCTTTTCAGACTTTCATCATCATTTATGTCTAATATTTTTATTTTCGTGCATTTTCAAACATGTTCCATCAGTGATGGGTTCTTTTCTTATTCGTATATGTAATTTATATATATAATATTTTTAACATACAAAATAAGTAGACGAAAATCACAGAACTTATTGCCATTTAAGGTATCCGAATACGTTCGGAAACGGGATTTTAAAAAAGTATATAAATGGATAATTGTCATATTTTAGTGTCCTTGTTTCATGTATAAAATTTTTTTTTAAGGACATTTGAAAAAAAAATTATTTAAATACAATATTTTGGCAAAAAGAAACTTAGAAAAACCCTTTTTTTCCAAATGCCCCCTTTTTTTGTAAAATGTTTTTTATTGTATTAATATTTTGCCTGTATATACATCAGACCTCTGTACAGGGCTAAACTATGATTTTAAAAAATTAAAATTTTTTTTTAGGTTCAAATTTGAAATAATTAGCGGCGGATTTTCTTAAAATTTCCCCCTTCTTTTTTCTATATCATGGATAAATCGATTTCCCAGTTTACTTCAAAATTCTAGTTGAGCCACTGACAGAGGTCTGAGCAATACAGGTAAAATATTTATACAATAAACTTTTTTTTTAAAAAAAGGGGGGACTTAAAAAAAAGGTTATTTAAGTTAATTTCCAAAATATTGTTTTAAAATAATTTTTTCAAATGCCCTTTAAAACTTTTTATGCTTTTTCAAGTGCCCAAATATAAAATTTATCCATTTACCTTTAAAAATTCGGTTCCAAACGTGTGGGAAGAATTAAAAACTTGGGGTATTTTATTTCTACAAAATATTACATTAGCTATTGTTTCCTTACTGATTTGTAAGCATGGTTCCTTTAGCGAAGCTTTTTTTTAAATTTTTTTTCCATCCTGCGCAGCAACTTTGTAAAACTTAACTAATTTTGTGCTTTTTGTGCGTTTTCCTTTTTAACTCTTCATACAGTAGAATCATTTAGGTTCATTAATTGTTCTATTATACTTTGTTGTCTACCAAAGAAAAATATGCTTTCAAACAGAAAAAAGAAGGGTATAAAAAGGATTTTAATTGTTTTATAAAGAAAGGGATGATAATATATCAGACTCTTTATGGGTTCATACTATCCACCTCCTCATAGAAGTATTTACAAAATGTGGGATACACTTCGAACGTTTTATTTCATAAATATCAGCTAATATTGCGGTAATACAAGAAAATAAATGCAGTAATTTCCTATTTTAAGGAATATAAGAAATTAACATGTTATTTAATGCATTCTTCATCTGACAAAATGGTGTTGTTTTTTTTTCCCTTCACATATAGATAAGATTCTTGAAGGAGGACAGCTTTATTTATCTGTATTTGACATAAACAGGTTTTTTTTATCTGTAAAGGTACTCTTTCTTGTATTGTAATTGTAAAAAAATATTCTTTCTTGTATGTAACTACACATTCATGTGTTTAAAATTACTTTAGTATGCAAATTTTTAAAAACTGAATGAATGCATATGTAAAATTACCTCTGAGTAAATTACTTATCAAAATACTTTATTTCGAAATTTTCTTTGCATGATTAGTAGATCATTTATACATCACGAATAGTTTTGCAACATTTAAAATGTGCACGGGTTATATTCTGGGAATTTATATGAAATGACATACATGCGTTCGACATACATAGATTTAAATATAATATATATTGTTTGCGCTTCAACAAAAGGAAGTTTAGCATATAAGACCTTTTAATTATTAACACACATCTAAAATCTTAAAAAAATTCGCAGTTCCATTAAAGTATTACTGATTAAGTAATTTTATTATTTAGGAGAAAATGCCTATATTTGATAGTTTGTAAGAGACTAAAAAAAAATAATTATCAAAAATTCCGTAAAATTATGGAAGGACTTTCAAACAACCCTTACAAAAATTGAAGATGGAAAAAATGAATGAAAAAAAACCTTGTTTTATAGCGAGACAACTGATTTATGAGCTATTTCTGCCTACAGTCTAGACAAGGATTTATATTCTTCAAGATGTTATTAATAATTCTCTGGTGTATATTTATTTATATCAATCCTTCCAAGTTATTGCATAGAATCAAATGTGATTATTTTTTCGAAAAGATAAAAGGAACTTGCTGTATTATTTTTTATTTATGATTTCGGTTCTTTAATATCTTTTCCCATTTCTAGTAAAAATACAATTCGATTGAAGGATTCGAAAGTTTGAGAATACTACTCCTTACCCTTATTTGTTCCCTGCACAACTGAAATATATTTAGTTGCTTTTGCAAATAATCAAAACCATGTTTGTACAGAAAATATATCATAAAAGCATTTTAAAGTGAGTGAAAAAAAGATAATTCTTTTTTTTTTTAGATATATATATATATTTATTGCAGTTATAGATAACAGTTATAATCTAGATATGAGAAATATAAAGATCCTCCCTCAAGTGACGGAGATGGAATTTCAGCTTGCACTCCCATCTTTTCTAACTACCACACTACAACAACGGTATATTTTTAAGCCTCAATAGATTTAACCATGGCCCAAATTTTGGTTTAATCTTCTGCGGAACCATGCTCAATTTTGCCCACCCGGGTGTGAGTTTTGGGACCAAAATCAATGAATATATCCAAATATGTTAAATTATTAAAAAATATTACTTTTTGTAAATATCATATAAAATCATATTTTGATGAGCCTTTGAGGAAATAATGAACTTGAAGCAATAGTCTATATTTAGAATAACAAATGCGTAAATTATTTAGTTTGAATATGTGTTTCAAATATGTCCATGTCATTTGAAAGATAATTTTCTTAGTACACCTTGTTAATTTTCAATCATGAATACTCGTTTATTATTCTTAATGGGCCTTGCTCATTAGTACCCACCTCGAATAAGCTGTTTAAAGTGGTCGTGCATTTAGGGTAATAAAAAAGTTACAAAGAGAGATTTAAATCTGCTATAGAGCTGACATTGGGGGCTCCGCATTAGGCAAATGTTAATGGACAGCACACTAGCAGAGTTTATTCAAATCAACCATGTTTCTAATTAAGATCAACTGCACAACACTAGAAAACTTAATACTTTAAATGAAACAAATCTGAGACTCTTCATTTCGTCTAACATTTTAATAAGGAAAGAGAGTTTTCCCATCGTAAATTTTACTTTCATTACTATACATACATATATTTCCTAAAATAAAAGAGTGGCACAGAAGTGAATAAATCCTACAAAGCAGATGACGAATTCTTAAAATTATAACCTAGAGCAAAATACCTACTAATAGAATAAAACCAATAGACAAAAATCCTTCTGTATTTTCTAAAATTTCCATAGACAGAATTGTGATGTAAAGATAAACGTGCTATATTGATTTCAAACCTTTCCCAATGTCTCCTAAGCTAAGCGCTGAGATGCAAAACTTAAGCAATAGGCATTTTATTTTTTCCCATAACTACTCGAAATCATCTAATAACCATGGAATACAGAAACAAGAGACATTATTTTGTACTTAAGGTATCCAACTACGTTCGAAACCGTGATTTTGAAAAAACGCATAAATGGATAATTTTCATGATATTTAGAGTCACTTAGATTAGAATACATGTATAAAATTATTTTAAGGACATTTTGACAAAAAACAAATTTTAAAACAAAAATTTTGCAAAAAATTAACTTAGAATAACCTTTTTTACAAATTGTTCTCCTTTAATAAAAAAATACATCTAAAAAAAATAATATTTTTCTTATATAAAGAAAAGACTTCTCCAGAGAGTCTGAACTAGAAGTTTCGAAAAATTCACATTATTTTTCAAGTTGTACCAAAATAACTATCGGCATTTTTTCTTAAAATTTGTCCCTCTATTTGATATTAAAACATGGATAAACCCACTTCTATGTTATATATTTCAGAAATTCTATTTGAGCCACTGTAAAGAGATCTGAGTTATATGCAGGCAAAATATTATTATAATAGAAACATTTTTCACAAAAGGAGACAATTTTGAAAACGGGTCATATTATGTTGATTTTTTGCCAAATTATTAACCACTGCATTTTTATTGTAATACTATTCTTAAAACAATTTTGCCATTTTCTAATCTAAGTGACACTAATATCATAAATATTATCCATTTATACGCTTTTGCAAAATCATGGTTCCGAACGTAGTCGGATACCTTAAACGATGATAAAAGCATAGTTGCGCAAAAATGAAAAAAAATGCATTTAGAATGGAATCAAACAAAAAAAGGCGTAATTAAATGCTTATTACATAATTACAGAATGATTTGGTGCTGTAATCATGTTGCACATGATTACAGCACCAAATTGCCCAACAGAGTGTCCATGCCTCAGTCAGCATATTTTTCAGTTGTGCGGAGGATGCTCCTCAAAGGATGTAAACGTACCTCAAGGCGTCTCTCCAAAGCCTCACACACATGTTCTTCAGAATTTAAATCAGGAGAGAACGCTGATAAATACATTCGAGTGATATTTTCACTTTCCACTAGCTACTGAGCATCAACAGTCTGGTGTGTGGCAGTACATTATCATCCGTAAAAATGAAGTTTGGTAAAATAGCCCATCGAAACAGAAGCATGGGAGGAAGGATCATCTCCTTGGAATAGCAATATCCCGTTACATAACCTATATCGAAAATGAGGAGCTCAGGTTGCCAATTCGCATTAAGTCAACCCAGATGACAACTCCAGGATCACCGTAACGTTCTCCTTTTGTAATGTAACTATGATAAAGACGTGTCTCGAACTCTCCAACTCAACTGGCGTTGAGAATCGCTTGTGGTCCTGAAATGACTCTCATTCGTAAAGGCGACATGACTGTATTCATGAGAGATTCAATTTCTGTGCTCCTTACACCACTCTAAACTGTTCCACGAATGACCAACTTTCAAACGGATGGCGTGTTCAGGACGCAAATGAATAGGCAACCTTTATGAAGGCACATGACCATAGTAAACCCTGACACTTGTTGCCCTTTTGCTGTACACAGTTGTTGATTAATGAAGCTTACTGATTGGTATTAAGCTGTTTTCGCTTTCAGGATGATATATCTGTAATCGACTGCAGTTGATTTTTGGAACGGCCACCACTAACATTTCTAACACTGGCATCTATCGTTTGAAAGGTCTTCCAAACGTTCGAAATGACAATTTTGTTAATTCCAAATTCTTCAGCTATACTGGTCAAACTACACTCTTTGTCTGGCTTTTCATTCGTTGGTCCATGAATGAAATCGTACAGCTAATTTCTCCTAGCAATATTTAACGAAAAAATGCACTTGCAGCGAATGTCTTTAATTTTATCTCGCTATTACCTTATCGTAGTCTTAAGCTACGTTTTGCCCACGCGTTTTAAGTACACTCACTTAACCTATAGCATTTTATTTCATTTGCATTACGTATCATTTGCATACGAATCTCCTGTCTACTGTATTAGGTGTTTATTGTTCTGATTGCAATAACCCCTTTTCTCTAGAATTTCATGTCTATCTGCTTAAAATTTAAATTGTTACTTAAGTTTCCCACACCATAAGAACTCAGAAATTTTATAGTAATATTCCTGCTGGCAGTTAATATCATGCATAAATTGAATACATTAAATTGCTGTGTCATCTAGTGTAGTCCTTGCAAATACGAATCGTGCAAAAATATAATGCCTTGTAAACTTTGTGGAATAAATACAATTATACTTCTCATTATAAATTTCACTATAATAATTTATAATCTTGTATTATCAATCATTAAGAGTTACGAACTTTTATCAAGCTTATAATAAAAAGTTCTGTTTTTTGAAAAAAAAATGTGTACTTTGTATGAAAATTACTTATAAAAAATATTTTGATTTTTATTACATGTGTTAAATAGCTTGTCTCTAATTTATTAAGAAATCCCAGAAAAACATAGACCTGTGTAATATTAGAAAAAAAAAATCTGAGAAACGCAAATGTATTATCAGATGTTTTTTTCAGTGACTCCAAACTTCTTCCATTATACAAATGCAAAAGGAAAGAAAAACAAATATATAAAAATTCTGAAAATAGCCTTGTTATTCAAAATAAAGTTCACAAATGTTTTGGAAGTTAATGATGAACAATAGCATCCCGAAAAACGTTTTCTACATATGAACGAAAAATGTTAACATTGAAACAAGAATTTGTCTTACTTAAGAAATAAATTTGTATTTATAAAACGATTTTTTTTTTGAAAATCAAGAAATGTTGAGGTATATATTCTTATTCCGTTAAAATAAACTGTAAATATATTTTGATTTCTTCGTATGTTTTATTTGGAAATATATACATATAAACTAGGAATGTTAGTTCATTCAATGAATTTCTTAAACGCATGTATATATATTTATATATACATATATTTACATAGTTTTAAATTAAGTGGCTTGATACTCTTCATATCAACACATTTTACATAAAAAGATTGAGAGAGTCAAGGCAAGAGTTTTTTCTATGACAAAATAAATTGCAACAGCTTTTTTAAAGCTGAAATGCTTTTTCTTGGTTTCCTAAACGCAAATTATGAGCTGTAAAATATACAATGCATGGCTTCATTAAGAAATACATTCATGGTGTTTACATTAAACTTTAATGAATGTAGACATATTTCTCTTGTTCCAAGCCCAAAACACATCGGGAATAATAAATCCATTTTTTTTTATTTATTGGGAGACGAATGCGGAGATTCAAATCTTTCTACTTTGTTAAGGATAATACGTTTTTACTTTTTATTGTAAGTTTACAACTGCATTAAATGACATCTTTTTTCTATTGAAGTGAATCATAGCTTGCCGCAACCCTGTGGTTGCTGGTAAAGTTGGAGACTCTCCGAATAGGCAATATTATAATGAAACCATCACTTTTGTTTTGCTTTCATTTTGCTATCAGTCGGTTATTTAAACCAATGAAATGGTCAACTTAAGGTATCCGACTACGTTCGGAACCGGGATTTTAAAAAGGTGCATAAATGGATAATTTTCTTGATATTTAGTGTCACTTAAATTAGAATACACGCATAAAGTTTTTTTAAGGACATTTTGACAAAAAAATTATTTAAATACAATATTTCGGCAAAAAATTAACTTACAATAACCTTTTTTTTCAAAATGTTCTCCTTTTGGGAAAAATGCTTCTGTTATAATAATATTTTGCCTGTATATAGCTCAGACCTCTGTACAGAGGCTCAACTACGATTTTTGAAAAATTCACATTATTTTCAGAGTTACAACCCATTGAAATAATTATTGGCGTTTTTTTTCTTAAAATTCCTCTTCTCTGTTGTCGTAAAACATGGATAAACCCACTTCTAAGTTATATGTTTCAAAAATTCTAGTTGAGTCTCTTTACAGAGGTCTGAGCTATATACAGGCAAAATATTATTATAATAAAACTTTTCACAAAGGAGAATTTTTTAATAAATTTTTTCAATGTTCATTTTTTGTCAAAATATACTTAAATAATTTTTATTGCAATACTATTCTTAAACCAATTTTATATACATTTTCTAATCTAAGTGACACTAAATATCATAAATATTATCCATTTATACGCTCTGGCAAAATCACGGTTCCAAACGTTGTCGGATACCTTTATGGCTAATTTACATATCTATAACGAATAAGTGGATCACTTATCATCGCTAGGAGCCGACGTAATGACACTCGACCTGGCTTGACGAGTTAACTTGTTCAAAAAGACGTAGTATTCTCTTTCTGAAATTCAGTGGCCTTATATTTTTAAATCTAGTAATCTAATTTCGGTAGCAGCCTAACGACCATCGTGTATCTTTCCCTCCCATCTCTAGAGCTCCCATAGCAACTCACATCTACATAAATCACGATTCTTTAAAGGGAAGCAATTTTATAAACAAACATCATTTAAGAAATATTTTCCCCTAAAGGATTAAAGAAGGGTGCCAATTTAACCGTTAGAAACCTAAGAGAAAAATAAATTAGCATGGAAAAACAATAAGAGATGTTTTTCAACTTGTTTTTTAATACTTTAATGGTTTTACAAAAAAAAGTCCGTTATGGCTATTAAAGTCATTTTGACGTATATTTCATAAATACATATCATTATTTTTCAATAATAATTGCTTATTTTGCGAAGCAAATATCTGCAACCGAACAAAAGTAAAATCAGCTAAGATTTCCTCTTCCGCAACTAATTAGATTTCAAATATAAGGAACTTTTTATAAAGTTCCTTTTCAGTTGATGTAAGACAGTAAAGCATGTTATTACAAACGGAATCAATGACCTCAATCAAAATAATTTGTAATAATTTTTTACAAACGTTTTTACGATGGGAGTATTTTACAAAGGGGAAAATTTGGTGATGTTAACTCCACTGAAGCTGTCGTCTACCGAATATTGTTACCAAATATTGACCTTGCCAAGCTCTTGTCACTTTCAGTTGACCTGCCATTGGTTGCCGAGTTTCACCATCAATACTTAGAAATCTCTGCCAAAGTCTCCAGAGGCACAGTCCACTGAGGCACATTCACAATTTGAGGACACTTTAATTTTATACAGTTAAAATTCTAATAATTATTTATTTACCAAACACGTCCATTTAATGCCTTTCTAATGTTATTCATCTTTCTTGAAAAGTAGTAATCCTTCATACTAGAGTAACTGAAAACTGTATACCTGAACTAGTCATACCATTGTCTTAACATTGTACGGAAGTGCACCAGTGCTTTGTGCATGTCAATGTAGACCGTGCGACGCACGTTATTAGAGAGATGAATCTTAGAATCTTTTATTTTTATTTCATAATTCTCAGCAAATAGTTTTGAACTAATTTATAATTATATATTCCAATTCTCGATTTGTTAAGAGACATGCTGAATTTTGTTTATTATTGATTATGTATTTTATGTGTGAAGAGAGATAGTGAAGAGCACATCGGAAAAAAATATTTATAATGCTTTAAAACCATTTATAGATACCTTGTTTTTCAATTTTTATCAATACAGAATAATTCTGTAGATATTTATCATTGTGCTAACATAAAAGTTAATTAAATTATAAATAAAAATTGATTTTTTTTAAAAAAAATTCAATTCAATTTTTTTTAAATTTTTTATTTTTGCCAGCTTACCGTTGAGTTTTCTTAATATCTATGCAAAACAATACTACAATTTGGAAAATACGCACTTGTTAATCTTGGCTTATCAATATTTATTAGGTTTGTAACAAAAAATTCGTGCAAAGTCATTAGGCCGCTTAGAGCGCTCTGCGTCTTGGATGTCATATTCCTTGTATATTTGAACTTTCAATATCATACTTGACAATGTCATGTGATACAACAATAGAACCAAAAACTTTTACACATGGTTCAGCGCCATTATGTAACTGACTTTTTGCAACATTACTGGAAGTATATGATGGTTCTAATCTGGTAATGAAATTATTCCACTACAGACGCCTTGCACTTAATAATAAGGATACTTTTTTGTAGGTTTCACAAAACAGTGTTCTAAAGCAAGTCTTCTTTTAAATGTCAAAATCGGTCCCACAAGATATGAGCGAACATGACAATGCTAACAGTTGACCCAGACGATATTAGAGGTGTCGGTAAGTTTTGGTTATAACAAGATATAAGAAGAAAAAAACATTTTTTGAATGCTATTTTCGTTTTGATTCAACTTATACTATACAAATTACGATACAAGTATGTGTATGAAATTTGTAGTTTTTTAAGTTACATAAACTCACAAAGCATTTAATTTTGAACATTTACACTTGCTATTTTTGCTGAGTTACGTGAAAATGGTTTTTCATGAAAGAAAATCATAAAGATATTTGATTGTTTATATTTATATGATTAAAGAATTATTCTTCAGTTTATTTCATATTGACCTTTTTGTAAATCGATCTTATATATAACATTTATTTTTATACCTTTAGAAAATATTACTAAAAGCAATTTACATAATTCTGCGTTGGGTTTATATATCCCCTTACATTTATCAATATCATTACTTAAGAAGTTATTTGAAAATTAAAAGAAAAATTTCAATACTTTTAAAAACAAATGATAGCGTTTTAACCTTTTCAATGAGATATGAAATCGAAACCTGTCTACTCAATTTGATTTCATTATCTGTAAAAAAAAAGACAGAGAGAGTATAAGTATTATTCCTCAATTCATTTTTAAGGATAAAAGCATTTCAAAAGAGAAAAACGCTCTTAGAGTAGTTTATCATCGATTTTCCTGTCAAAAGCTTACTTATCGAAATTGATAAACAACAGTAAAAGTTCATAAAAAGGCTTTTAGTGAAGATTCATAAGATTGGATATAAATAAATAGTAGATTATCAGAGATGAAACCTCTTTGAGATGTAAACAATGAATAACAAATTGAGTTGAATAATTCTTGCAATCGAACACTATTTCTTTGAATTTGGTACATAAATAATGCATATATATATAAAGCGTTGATATTATTTAGAAGCATTTTAAAGGAAAATGCATTAAGAAAAAAATTATGTTAAATGTTATTTGTGACTATTCGAAACGCATAAATTGATCTTTATTACACGTTCAATCACGTTTTAATATGCATAAATATCTTTAAGAGATCTTAGAAAATGTATTATTAATGCATAAATATCTTTAAGAGATCTTAGAAAATGTATTATTATAAATTATTTATTCAATTACTTGGTTGTAGCTAAATACAACCTACGCATATTATACGTTAGAGAAAAACCTATTTATAAATCGGTTGTTAATTTTTATTTTATTTGATAGATGTGTACAATGCAATTTGTATCGATATATCTCGACAATTCATAAAGGAAATCAAAGAACTGCTTGCACTGGTAAAATTTTGAATTAAAACAGTAATCTATGAGTAGTAAAACGTAATATTTAAAAAAAAACTTGAATATAACTTTTACATTTAGAAAGCCACATTTTTTTTATAGTTTTCTTAAAACTATTTTTGTTACATAAGAAATATTTATTCGGATATATAATTATGCCACATTTTCCGTTATTTATCTATTCTATTTTTTAAAACTTTTTCAGCAAAAAGTTCTCGAACATTTACCTCTTAGTTTGTTTGCTTAGGAAAGGTTGGAGGAAAAGGATTCTTATTTCCTTAAGGTGTGAAGTAGGATAGAAGTAATAAAAAATATTTTTGATTTGCTCAATGTAGAAAAAAAGAAGGGATCTTTTTTGCCAAGTAACTATTAATAGTTTTTCTCGTGTCAGAGAAAATTCACTTTCTAATATATTGAGTCTCAGAAGAAAAATATGTTCATTAAGGAGAACGAAAATTAAGAAATTGAACCTTCTTTTTTCAAATAAGGAATATTTTTTTATTAAAAAAAATTAGATTTTTAATGGTTCTCTACTCCTTATTAAGATATGTAAATATGGGACTGGAGCTTCATTTTACCTACGACTTTCTTAAAAAAGCTTCTGATGAATATGGAAGAAGTAGAAACTGTTTTTACGCATGCAATTAGTTAATTTAGTACTAAAATAATAAAAAAAAAAGTTTGGATTAAATAAGGTTTTAAAAATTTATCTTTTTTCTGAATGAATTTCTTTAAAAAAAACCTCTGGATAAGTCTCTTAATTTTTTTCCAAGCACATGATATAAAGTGAAACAAATAAAGAAAATGAGTCTACAAAAACAATAAAAGAATTCATTTAGTTAACGTACTTCAAAACTGGCCATTTATTCAATTTTATAAGCCCTTCATTGTCCAAGAAATTAATATATGAACTTCGACATTTATAGCAAATTACAAACAGATAGTTACCGTAATAATAAGTGTAGATTATCTTACTTGAGAAGCAGCAGATATATGTACACAGTGCGGCAAATAATTTTGACTTGTCCCAGAGCGCCGGCTGTAATGGTACCATGAGTGAAAATATACATGCATCACAATGCCCATGGTCTGCTGGTACACTGTCAACAAGTAGTGTGCAATCAGCTTATTAGTTATGAGAAGACAAGCGTTTATTACAGAAGCGAATTTTTTTAATGTTGATTTTTTAAGATAGAACTAAGAGCTGTAATCAAATTTCACGCAAAACTTGGTAAAAGTGCTTCGGAAATATATCAACTCATGAAATAGTTTACGGTGACTGTTGCGTAAATAGATCAAACGTTTTTATGCGGCACAGATGTTTTTGGATGAAAGTGATACGGTAGAAGATGATCAGCGTAGTGGAAGATCAATTTCATCTAGAACACCTGAAATTATTGAGAAAGTACGAAATTTCGTAGCAAACGATCACCGTGCGGCATTAAGAATGATGACAGACTCTTTAAACATCAACAAAAAAGGAATTCGAATCATCTTGCATGAAAATTTGGGCAAAACAAAAGTGTGTGCTAAATGTGTTCCACACGCTTTATTCTCTGAACAAAAAGCAATGAGAAGTGCACATTGCAGAGATATCATTGCAGCCGCTGAAAACGATTCAAACTTCTTGATGTCCATTGCTACATGTGATGAAACCTGTGTTTCCAATATGACCCTGAAACAAAATGAAAAAGTGCAGAATGGAAGAAATTCACGCAATCCAAAAATACAAGAAAAATCCCATCCAAAATTAAACAATGCTTATTATATGTCATTCTTCGATGCTAGGAGTATTATCCACTAAGAATTTGTTCCAATTGGACAAACATGTACATGCTAGTACTACTTAGCTGTTTTAAAGCTTTTGATGGCCAGAATTCGTCGCATTCGTCCAAAATATCGGACTGAAAGCAGTTGGTGTTTGTTACACGACAATGCACCCAATCGCACCTCCCATGTTGTTCGTCTATTTTTGGCAAAATTACTGTCTGTGTGTTGATCCATCCGCCGTATTCACCTGATTTTGTACCCTGTCACTTCCCCTTATTTCCAAAACTTAAAATGAAATTAAAAGGGTTTTATTTTGAGGATATTTTGACCTTACAAGTAGTTTCGACGCATGCTTTGCAGGCTATTCCATAAAGTGATTTGCAACAGGCGTTCCATTCCTCAATAAATCACTGTAACAAGAGCATTGAAGCCAGAGGGTTCTATTTTGAATGATAAACCAAAGCAGGAATTAATTTCTTGTTTCTATTTCTTTTTACGCACACATTTTTGAAACTTATTTGCAGCACTGTGTATATCAGTTACCTCTTTACTGTTTGTGATTCAAATATAAATTTTACACATCTATTTGACTTGAATACTTGTGATAATTTAACAAATTGTTCAGTTATACTTTATTGTCAAATGCAATAAATTGGATGAGGGATGATATAAACGTTAGAATCTCCTGATTAAAAGGAGAATTGGGTATATGAAAATGAGTATCATTTAAAACAAATCGAATGACGTTGGATGGAGAAATGTCATCTCAAGTTCGAACTGAAGGAAAAATGAGCATTCCGATATCACATTTGAAATTTGATTATTTGTGAGAACTTCGTGTTATGACTCAAATAAGAAGATGAATTGGCTATCATCACGAGTTGAAATTCGATTGTAGAATGATCACGATCTATGGAAAGCATTCTTGTCTGAAGTACGCCTGCACTCTACCATTGTTAGAAAGCTATATATTTTCTGGAGTGAAAACAGTACTGCTAAAGATAAAACCCGAAACAGAAGACACGAGTGGCTCTGAGCCGGACAAACTGCACCCGTGTTTGGGGCGGAAACATTTACGGGTGGCATTTCGACCGAATTTCAAAAGTACTTTTTCAGTAAAGAAGAAAGTTGTAAGATAATATTCTCTGAAATGTTTTTTATACATTGAGGACATGAAACATATTATTTTAAAATTTAGATTGATATGAAATGCCGACGACTGTTACAGTAAAATTTTCAGCGAGTATATCCTTTTAAAAAAAATGAAAATAATATTGTGTGGCGATTCGTTTTAGCAAGTATATGAGCTATCGAAGACGGAATATAAGTAGATACGCTTATCTTGACCGGAGTTTCACTGTCCAAGTATTAAAAATTCTTTTCCCCGGAAAAGGGAAGGGAAATAATAATTATTTTATTTAAGCTATTTTTACATTAAGTGTGGCAAATGTGCGCAAAACAGAGTATTCAGCAAATTGTGCTGCTACAAAAAATTCAGCTCTATGCTTAATTAAAAATTATGTCTGATTTAATGTTATTTTTCCCTTTCTTTCTTAAAAATAACTTGAAATAAAATACTCGCAATTAGATGCACATTTAAATATTTGATTGAGTTACTGACGGAATTTATTATATTGTCTATTTGGCTTATAGGTTTTGTAAAATTTCTGGTATCTATTTGTATTTAGTATTACGAATTTGGTATTTCATTTAATGTACAACCCCTGACAATAAAGTTCGGTGAATGAAGTCAGAATGGTTGATCTGGAAAACACTGGCGAAACAAAACTCTGCACATGTGTAGCGACAGATATTAACCATCTGCCCCCACCGTTGCTCACCTGCCGTCGTGTCCTTTGTGTTCCGTGTAAGATTTGTTTTACAAAGTGATTGTTAGTGCGTTGGTACTTAACTGAGAACTGGAAAATAAACAAACAAAACATCATTTTGTTGAAAAGCTTTTTAAGCTTGGAAAGACACCGACATAAAACCTATTCGATGCTTGGTACGCGTTGATGAATATAAAGCACTGTTCATGGTTCTCCCGTTTTCAAGAAGACTGGGAAAGTGTTTCTGACAACCCTCGTAGATAAAAAGGCCGGCAACTTTCATCAGTGACTAAAACATTGAGAAAATTAGTAATTTATTCACGAAAGATCGCCCATTAAATTTGAGAATGATAGCTGGACGATGAATACTGCAAGGTACATAGAATTTTGGCCCGTTTTATGAAACTTCTATGCAGGCTACCCCAGTACGCTCAACAAAGTTCATGGTGTTTTGCTCTTGAGAATGATAGCCCTTACACAACCAATATCGTCAAACCATTCCTGGCCAAAATAGGGGAGGGTTAGCAAAATGAACATCCAAGATCTCAATCCTCCAGATTTTCTTTTACTTACACAACTCAAACTCGCTTTGAAAGGAAATAGATTTGACGACATTTCTGGCATCCAACGAAATGTGACCAGTCCTTTATACTCCATCTCAAAAGAAGAATTATCGCTAAGTTTCCAGAACATGTGTATAACAATTCTAGTCTTAAACAATTCTAATTCCTATAATCCATTATTATTTGGTATAAAATCTCTTAAACTATATTAATCCAAAAAGCAATATATTGCGGACAAAAGACTATGAAATACCATCTGCTATAAAAATTGCAAATATTTTTTAAGGATCTTTGATTGTATAAGGCTTTAGATGAAGCGATCTATGATGCAAGGGAACTGACCGATGAGATTGATATTCCTGCTAGTTTAAAGAGGGCACAACCACGTCACGGATTTCAGCAAAAAATATTGATTTTGATTGTGAAGCATGAGTTCATTCTGTGGAAGATCCCAATTTAAAAATCAAAAATTAGTTTTATTTTTTTACAATTTACCAAGCAATTCATGTCCTTGGAATGTAAATATAATTTAATGAGTATCCACAGCAATTGTTTTCAATTTTTATTCAATATGTGTGATTTATAAGATACCCTTAAAGTTTATTAAGAGGTTAAATTTCTCTAGAGATGTGAAAATATAAACAATTTTCAAACAGGTATAATTCTTTTAAATTTAAATTAAATAATTCGAATCTTTTACATGTTATTTATAAAGGAATGGGGCTTCAGGAAAATACAAAATATTTAAAATATAATCATAATTTTAAAAATTATAAGCATATGAAAAAATAAGAAAGTTTTCTATAAGAAATATTTATTAGGTTTTTTACGTCGCGCATGCTATTTTCTAAAATAGTAGCTTTAATTACTAGCTATAAGTTGATTTATAAAGTTAAATGTATTTTTATTACATTGTAGCTATTTTTATATAAATAGAATAATAACTTACATATTTTAATAAATAAAAAAATACATTTTTAAAAAAGTATTTAAAAAATTGAAATATTTTACAAATATTTTGAAACACAAAAGGTATATAATAATAAAATTAGGTAGGGCTTAAAGAGTATGATGCATTCTGTAATTCTATAAATTTTTTATACATCAGAGGCTACTATTTTAAAATAGGTCGAAACCCAAAAGTACTTAATTTTTTTATAGAATTTTCTATGCTTATGTTTTTGTAAATTTTTATTATATTTTAAACATTTTTATACTTTTCTGAAGCCTCATTCTTTTTTAAATAATGTGTAAAAGATTCGAATCTTTTAATTAAATTTAAAAGATTTACTGTTTGAAAATTTTTATTTTTCAAACTTATAAAATTTAACACCCCTGAGACTTCTTAATTAAAACCTACAAATTTAAAAATAATGTGACCGACGGTGAGTTAGTGGATAGAATTGCACTTGATCTAGCGGATGAGACAGTGTCAGTTTTGGCTTTATTAGGTAAAAAGTAAACCCAATTGAGAAGTTTTTACACTTTTCAACTTTTAAATTTGCTCCAAACCTTCCTATTGCATTAAGAATTTTGCTTCTTTTGGCAATAATTATAGAAAGTGGAAACAGAAGTTTCTTCAAATTAAAATTAAAGAAAAATGTGGCACAATTCACAAATTTACAAGATAAATAGGATGGCTATTAATGGCTACATTTGATATCGAACATAAATTAACCGATCATACCGATTTAAAAAAAAATGAATCAGAAAATTTTCAGAATGAGAAGTTAGAATAAAAGAAAGGGATAAAACACGTTTAATTGTTTGTGTATTTTATTTTTTCTGTTTGTATATTGTTATACAAATGCTTCCTTTTTTTCAATTCCTACTATTAGCTCACAATCTCTCTATAATTATTTATTTATTTATCTTGGTGGAATTTTCATTTGTTAATAAAATACATTTTAAAGCGTTCAATTGTAATTTGTGACTCAGGAAGGACACGTGTTTATAGGACTAGAAAAGGACGATACAATAATGGAACAAATCATTTTGTTGGTAGCTGGTAGAAGTAACGATAAGGAATCGTCACCCAACGGTATTTTGAATAAACCGTGTAAGATTCGTTTCCGCTACAAGTCACTTGCCAGCTTGCAATATTCTGAAATTTTCAAATGGACGAATGCATTTTGTTCTTTGTAACTTTGTAGACATATCCTGTCATTTGATATAGAAAAGAATATGTCGTGTCAGAGTTACGGAGATACATGTTCAAATATATGTAAAGTTGTTTAAGAATTACCTTGTGTGTGCCTTGGAGATGGCAGCAAATGGTACATTAAAGTTTTTTGTTGTTGTTGAATAATATTTATTGAAGTAAATAATTGTAACATTAAGCATTGATTGTAACATTAACTTACAAAACATTTTTTTTTTTATTCTTTAATTTTGTTGACCAGTGTGTGAAATAAATACGAATTTTTTTGAACAAATTAGTTATATAATTTCATCTTAGTCTTTAATAATTTTTGCTTAATAATTTTTTAATTCTCCCAGAATCCGAATGAATTGAGCTCCGAACATAAAATAAAATGATTGTTTCATTTGTATGATTTTAAGAAGAATTATGATCAATAATTTAATGTTACCATAAAAAAAGGGACTTTCAACAAAATCGAGATTAAAAGTGTTCGGGAGTCAACCAGCAGTCCGAATATCGGGTCTTTGTTAGTTGATAGAAACCGTGAAGAAGTTCGTTTTTCCTTTCACGCTTGCTTTTTTTATATTTTGACCATACAATAACTAAATTTTAAAACTGCCTTTTATGAACCTATTTTGGCTAAATTTATGTCGTGTCTGTAAGTTTTCAAAAACGAAAGGTTTTTGCATTTTTCAAACTTTGAATATTAGTTTATTGTTAACTAGAGTAAGTGGAATAATTGCCATAGACTGGTACAGAATGATTAACCTCTTCAAAAGCTTAAAAACATTTTGAGGTACTGGCGCTCTCGCGCTTTCTTTTAAATACCCCTATGTTCTTTGAGGCCACGATTAATGGCCAAACTTTTCCCCCAATACCAAGAAAGAAACGGATCGAATTTTAAATGAGATATACTAAAAAAAAGGATGCGTGGCAAACCTAGACATAGCATTGATAGCATAATAAAGCGTAGCAGGCTCAGAGGTTGAGGGGGAATCTTCGATCAATAGGGGACAAAGCTTTTTGGGAAATCTTACCAAGAATGCGTCAAAAAATTAGCTGATTGCACAAGAATCTTTAGATAAAGTTATAGATTATATTCTCTAGGTCAAGGGACCGAACGGGAAAAAGGTAATATTAGATAAAATAATTAAAATAAAAAGGATTTTTAGGATAATTGAATGGATCTAATTGCATCTGATTTAAATACGTGTTTTAATTTGGGCTCGACTCTCCTCTAATTAAAATTGTCAAATTAGAACTTAAGTATTATAAGTTACCTTTAAAAAAGTTGAAAGAATTTTTATCATTTTGATAATCCCCTCTACAGCGGAACCGGCTGACATGGTCATCACAGGATGTCTATTTAAGGCCAAACGATTTAATTTGGGGTTTGGTAATGTAGGTGGAAATAAAATTTCACCTGAAATGATTTTCGGGTCGGAGAAGTTCTGAATGGGCATCGATAACAATATTCAGTTATTTAAACCCGAATCTGTCATGTGCTTAAAAAAAGTCCCGGGGGAAGGGCTCAAGTTTTGGATTCGATTTTTGGGGTTTCTTTGTTAGTACAAAATACAGCCACGGATTTTGGCAGCCAAAAGCTTTGGAAAATTTTCCCGCGATAAAAAAAAAAAAAAAAGAACTACAGGGGGGTTTTTATGATCCCAGCGGGAGAAATCGGGAGGCGACTGATTTCGTTTATAGATTACAAAAAAATAGGGGGTTTAGAATTGGAATGCCCAAGAAATTTAGTGGACTTTTTTAGTTCGACCGAACCACAGGTACAGGACTACGGGGAAAGCCCAAAACCACAAATACGATAAAAACTTTTAAAGTCCGGAAAAATTAAAGAAACCTGAAAAAAAAAGGGGTTATCAGAACCATAATGTAGAAAGACATTCAAAATCCCCATAGGATGCCAAATTTTTGAAGCTAATGGTAGAAACTGGGGGAATTCGGAAATAAGGAGTAGAAAAAATAACAGAAATGAGTTTTTACAAAAGCCGTCAAAATAATAGAGGGTCCGAGAGGAATGGGTTTTCTTTGATCAAATTCAACAATGGGGGTTTCATTTCGAAAAACAAAAGAAAATTTTTAAATAGGGGGACCGTAGAAATAAGGGTTCAGGATAATTTCAAAGGGGATGGACCGGGGACGTTTAAAATTTTAAAAGTTAATATCAACCCAAGAGGTGTCGACAGAGACAAAGACCTTCCAATATGTATAGCACCCGTAGAACTTCCCCCCGCCTATTTTTTAAAAAACACATTTTTTAAAGCCTATGGGACAGGGCGATTCTTTTATCGGAAAAGTATATAGAAAATATTTTTTTAAAAAAAAAAAAAATGCGAAGGGAATAACAGCACAGGGTGCGAAATGCCAAACATGGGGATTGTAGAATTAAAAAATTACATCAGAAAATTCGAAAGAAATTTGGGCATTTCATTTTTAAAGATTTAGAATACCCCTTATTTTGGGTATAGATTTCATAAGTGCGTCAAGAATAGTATTAGATTTTAATCAAAAAACGTTGAAAATTCAGATTCTCAAATAAATGGGGGTTTTAACCCAAATTAAAAAAAAGAAAAAATTGAGATAGATTTATCTAAAAAAAAGGGGAAGGAAAAAAAAAAACTCAAAAAGTTTTTTTGTTTTAAAGGGTTATTTTTAGACAAACCAGGTCTTACTATGCATACCATAAAATTTTAAAGGGAGATAACCCCCCAGTAGCTTCAAGGCCTTATAAATATGATCGCACTAAGCAATAATAGATTTTCAATACAAAATGTTACAAGAGGAAAATTGTTCCCAAATTCAGTCCCCATACGCGTCACCTGTTGTATTATGCAAGAAAAATAATGGGTTACCCCGGATAATCCGAACATATGATTTGGTGACTATAGAAAATTAAATTCGATAAAAAAGTACCCCCGGATCCCCTTTTACCTTTAAATAGATGATTTATTAACGAACATCCCATATACAACAATAATGTCATTCTTGATCAAGAAGGGGTATTTTCAAATGGCAGTAAACCCCAGCGATATAGTTAAGACCGCATTTGTAGTAAAAGTGGCACATATGCTTTCAACGGATGCCATTCGGTTTATCAGGGGCAGCCCCAATTTTCAAAAAACAATTGACATAATCCTAAAACCGGTGATAGGGGGAAAATTTTTAGTGTTTACATGGATGACGTTATTATCGCGTCTCCATCATTCACTCACCATGTTTTTTTAAAGGAATTTTTCGTTGTTAAAGGATGCGGGGTTGACATTAAATAAGGAAAAAATTAAATTCGGGGGGATGAATTGAAATATTTGGGGTTAATTTTTAGTAAGAAGGGAAATTAAAACGGGTGAGAAAAAGGTTAGAGCTATACAAGAGAGAAACCACCCGAACTCAAAAAAAAGGTATTTGTTTTATTGTCCCAGTGGTACGAAATTTATTAAAATTATGCGGATTTTTGGGGAGCCATAATCTTAAACGAAAAATTTTAAAAATTTGTCGGTCCATTGAAGCACAAAAGGCATTCGAAAAGGGGGTCAAAGGCGGAACAAAAGCGGTTTTTCCCCAAAAATTTTAGGAACCTTCGAATTATTTACAGATGCCGTTTGGTGGTTTTGGGGGCAGTTAAACCAAAAAAACAACCAGTCGTATTTGCGTCCCTACACGAACAACGCAGGGGAGGAATTACACAATAACCGAAAAAGAATGTCTAGCAGAGTATGGGCTTTAACAAATTTAGAACATATTTAGGGTATTCCAATTAAGGTTTAAAAGATCACGCCGCTTAAAACCGCCTAACACATGGCAAAATTTATCGAGTAGGATGATTAGATGGGCACTAAAGTTAGCAGAATTCAATATAGAATGGGAACATAGCCGGAACTCAAAATGCAGTGGCTGACATTTTTCCCAGGAACCCAATTAATAGTAAAATTGGTGATAAAATTAATTTGGCCAAATCAAAGATTTGGTACTTACTTCGGGGGAACAATTAATAAAGGAACAGAAAAAATGACCCAGATGGTCATATATATAAATATTTAAAAAAACCCGGAAGATCTCGGTTAATGCAACGATATGTGAGTTGGTCACACGATTTCCGTTTAATTGAAGGTTGTTATTTTATGCGAAACACGCAACGTCATTAGGTGAAATGCTTTATAATTCCAAAATTTTTAAGGAATGAAATAATTTTTCATGAAAAACCAATAAGGGGGGCCGTCGGCAGATTTAAAACGATCATAAAATTCGGGGCGTTTGTTATTTCCGTACATGAAAATTTATTGATCAATATGTCTCTACATGCCATATGTGCCAAGTTAATAACTATAAAAACGCGTTACCCGCTGGTCGGTTAAATCCAATTATATCAAATTATCCGAATGAGATAGTGACGTTAGATTTATTAGGCCCCTATCCTATATCGAGGAATAAAACGTAACCCTATATTTTGAATAACCGATCATTTCAGCAAATGGGCTGAAATTTTACCCCTCAAAAAAGGGCCCCATCTCGTATAATAGCGGATATTTTTTTTTTAAACTTTATATCGCGTTATGGGCTCCCCAAAAAAATTTAAAAAGTGATAATGGTCCCCCCTTTATATCCGAGATTTTGAGCATTTAAGGGAAAAATTAGGCATAAGGCATGGAAGACTTTTTTGCATATGACCACAAGCAAAACGGACTGAAAAATTAATCAGATATAGGGAAATGATTGCAAATTACGTTAATGATCAACGATACTTGGGATCAATTCTTACGTGGGTTTGCACGCCATTCGTACGGCGGTGAATGAAACAAACGGGAAAACACCGGCGAGTTTTTTTAGGTCGAAAATTTATTAAACCATTTCAAAAAATGTTATGATATCGGAAAACCAAAATTAAAATTCAAGATATACAGAAAAGCTTTAAAGAAGCTAGACTAAGTACGAAATTAAAAAGGAAGGTGGGAAAAAAATTTTAATAGACGTAGAAAGGACATAAAAAAAAGGTAAATGATTGGGGTTTTTTTGAAAAACACACCCAAGTTCAGCCGCTAACAAAGTATGTGCTAAATTTAAAAAAAATTTGAGGGACCTTATAGAGTCCTGGGTTGGGAAACCCTTAATAATATTGTAATATGGAAATGGGAAAAAAGATTAACTTTCGTAGATCAAAAAAGAATATATCGTCATAGGAAATGTGACGAGGTCGAAGTAGGAACAGGTATCCCAAATAGTATAAGATCAAGTCAGGAAACTAGTACTTGGAAAAAAGTACAAAGGTTAAATGAGTCAAAATTTGGGGAAGAAAAATCTGCGGTAAACGTAGGTTAGAGGAAAAAGGGATTGGAACCAATCAAAACAATACAAAAATACAGAGAGGGACCCATAAAACAAATCACTGGTCAGATCACTACCAGTTCAGTAGGGAATGAAAATAAAAAAAAAAAGGTTTAAAAAAAACCAAGGTACAAAAAAGATCAGGTGTATCGGGGACAAGTGGACCAAAAAGGAAGTGGAAAAAAAAGGGGGAATAAAATTGTAATAATAAAGACAAATGTCATCTAGTACTATTTCAGGGGGGGAGAGAATCAACTGAAGTTCCGAAAAGTATAATTTAAGGCCACGACGGAGGACAGAAGAACCCCACCACCCAAAGAACAATTTGGGAAGGCAAGGAAAGGAAGACAAGGAGATTACAAGTTAAAACAAAAATTCCGAACAAAAAAGGAATAAAGTATGACCCCCATCGTTAAGTAACGGGGGGAGACCGAATATAAAATCAGGTTGTATTGTTTCTTTTTTTTGATCTTAAAAGTGGTGGAAAAATTATTGCAAAAAGGGAAGTCTCGGCGGGTAAAAGTTAAAGCCGTCAAACACTCAATGGTGTTTTTTTAAGGAACTTTTGACTTGTTAAAATTTTTCTGAAAAAAAACATTTGTATTCACACATTTGTTTTCTTCGATGTTGACTTGTGAGAGGAAAATTCCTTTTTGGTTATTTGTTATAATGGTTTTTTGAAAAAGTTTTGAATTGTATAATATGTGTATATATATGGTTGTTGTATTTTACGTATTAGGAGGCATCTGGTTCGGGGAAACCGGGGGTGTCAAGGCACTAAAAAAATAATAACCCCTGCGCGGGTCTTGGGAGTTTTTTGAAACCAGATGTAGGGATGGAGATAAAATTTTTTTGTGATATATAAATAATTTTTAAAATTGATTAATAATAAATAGACACTCAAATAGTTTCTTTCAGGGGCTGACCCTGAAAATCTTGAAAAAAAAAAAGCCAACGTGTTTAGGTTTAAAAAAGGGGAAAGGGCCCCCCTATGAAGTGTTTGTTGGGTCTGCCACCCAGAATGGTTTTTAAGTGTATAAATATTTTTAAATAAAATTTTAAAAATGAGTAGGACAAATTAAAAAAGTTTTTTAATGTTGGCCTGTTTTGGGTAAAATTTTTGTCACGAGTTTAAAAATTAAATTTAATATTAAAATTTAAGATATAATGAAAATTAAAGTCAAGATAAATTTTGGGAAAATTTTAAAAGGGTTTAAAAATTTTAAGATTAAAATTGCAATGAAAATTAGAGTCAGGATAGATATTGGAAAAAAGGGTTAAAATTTAAGATTAAAATTGCAATAAAAATTGAGTCAAGATGGATATTGGAAGTTATAAAAGTTAAAATGAAGATTTAAGATTAAAATTTAAATAAAACTCAGAAAGCGGAATTTGAAATAGAAAATTAGACACTTTTATTAAGGGCATTAAAACCCTTGAAACCCTTTTTTTCTTCTTGGAGGGTTGTGACGTCTCTCGCGTCTTCATTAACATGACTCCTATGTTTTTTGACGGCCGATTAAGGGCCCAAAACTTTTCCAACCCCCAATCCCAAAAAAGAAACGGATCGAATATGTAAATGAGATATACTAAAAAAAGGATAGCGGGGCCCTAGACATAGCATTGATAGCATAAAAAAGCGGCAGGCCAGAGGTTGTAGTGTGGAATCATTCTGATCAATAGCGTGACGCAGTGTGAAATCTTGCGGACCAAAAATAAGCATCAAAATTAGCTGCATTGCGGATCAAGAATCTTCATAGATAAATTATAGATTATATTCTTGGTCAAGGGACCTGAACTGGAAAAGGTTTTTTAGATATAAGTAATTAGATAACAGGATTATTTGGATAATTTAGATAGAGGATCTAATTGGGATCTGACTTTACGTGATTTAATTTGGGCTCGACTCTCCCCTAATAAAAATTTCAAATTAGAATTAATATTATAAATTATTTTAATAAAAGTTGTATTAAAATTATGTCTCATCATTTGATAATCCAAAACCCCCCACGGAACCGGCTGGGAAAGGTATCCCGGGTGGTTTTTGTCCGTATTTTCGACAGATACACTTTTTTAAGGGTGGGAAAAAATATTTTTCCCTGTCTTTAGTTTACTTACTTGCAAAATACATCCAATTTTATTTTCATAGAAATCAGAAATAAAATAAAAGTAATTAAGATTAAAAACTGAAATGCTTATTTATTCTAGACAATCATATCTGCAGATTCATATATTTTTAAAAAATAAATGACTTGTATATGAGTATTCTCTAACATGCCATATATTCGCTTTGTCTTAGGTTTTCAGCACTGTTTTCATTGAATACAAACATAAAAAAATGGACTCATGAGCATTACTCTAAACATATAATCTCTATTATTTTATTTTACATTTATTATTCTTAGAGAAACAGTGGCAAATTAAGCAATTATGTAGGTGTTCACGAAATTATAAGCCAAATGTAGAGTTAATAATGAAATATTAATGGTAAAACACACAATATTCCATCAACCATTGCCTTTGCTATGCAAACAACCATATCCTGAGT
>BMAV01005519.1:0-31716 GCA_019973955.1 Trichonephila inaurata madagascariensis | reverse complement strand
GTATAATCTAAGATATATCTACCAAAAAAAGTTGAATCAGGGGGGTAAAAGGGGGTACCCGGGATCCCCAAACCCCTTTGAAATATTTTTCCTATTGATTATAATTCTAAGTATATAGTGAAATTTAATTAAATATTGGTTATTAATGGTTAATAGTATTAAATAATACTAATTATTTATTCAACAGTTAGTTTTCTGTTTTTTGTTCCCGAAAATTTTGACAAATCAAAAGGAGCACGATACAAGAATGGTGGACTTTCAACCCTGAATACCCCTTGAAAAATTCCTGAGTGCACTACTGAGGTGAATATATTATTTTTCAATTATATATTCACCAAATGCTTCTATCTAGCATCATATAAATAATAACATTTAATTTCAATTTTTCTTTTTTCTCATAAAATCCAATTAAAACTTTTGTTCAAAACAAAAAAAAAACTAATACGAGATACGAAAATATGTAAAAAAAAATGATTTTCCCCTTTTTCCGATTATATTAAAGCAATTGAGTTTTATAGCGGAAGCATATAATTAGTGAGTTTTAAACATTTAATTGGAAACGTTTGTAAACGTTTAAGCGAAAGCATATAATTAGTGAGTTTTAATGAGAAAGTTTTAAACGGAGGCACATTATTAGTGAGTTTTAAACGTTTAATTGAGTTTTAAATGAAAGCATATATATGTTCTTGAATCCATCCATATTTGTGTCACTGAATCCTAAATAAAGCAATCTTACTGTTAACTTTAAAACCTTATGGTTTTTTGAAAAATTTGGCCATTTTTTTTGCAAATGTTTACTTTAAGAAAAGTTGCTAATGTTAGTGTAAAAATGGATAATCTTGTTTTGGGAAGGTAAACGTTATTTGAAAGAACATTTTAGGACTCTAGCCTCTGAAAGAAATCACATATTTCTGGCTTGTACTTGTAGTATCCATGTTAAACTAATGGAGAAATTTGAAATAAATACATTCATTAAAAAGTCCAAAATTAAATGATCCTCATTATTCCATTTTAGACATCCAAAAGATTCACGACTATATTCTAAGAAAATATATACTAAAGAGAAAATAAATACATTTTTAAGAACATTTCGTAGTGTGCAAGGATTGTGTTTATATATACAAAAAGGATGGATAGCAGGATTTGTTAGAATTTATAACATTTTCTAAAATGTATACAAATGTAAACTTATCTAATGGTTGCACTTTC
Source organism: Trichonephila inaurata madagascariensis (assembly GCA_019973955.1). Lineage (NCBI taxonomy): Eukaryota > Metazoa > Arthropoda > Arachnida > Araneae > Nephilidae > Trichonephila > Trichonephila inaurata. The sequence goes on along the minus strand of BMAV01005519.1, from coordinate 30,507 downwards.
TCTTTGTAGCTTATTATTATCCTTTAGAAAAGTTAAAAGTCTCTTTATCTATATTAATACAATAAATGGGCTCAGCGGATAGTGCATCGCGATTCCATCCCACGGATCCAAGGTTAAAATCGCGGTCTGGGCAAGGTCGACTCAGCCCCTTTCACTCCTTTAGTGGGTTGATAAATGAGTACCAAGCTACCTTGGGAACAACACTGGGGTTTTCGTGCCAGACTGACCACCTGGCCGGAATATCTGCTCATGGCCCAAGGTCATCTATACTAAGTTGGTCACAGTAGGCCTTGGCTCTCTTGGGCTGTTGCGCCAATAAGTTATATTAGTGCAATAAATTACGAGGTTAGTGCTGAAAAGCATACTGAAGAAAAGTATTCTATTCATAACGAAAAATTTCTCTTTCTAACGATACAAGTTAAATGTGAAAATAAATAGAAATTCTCAGGTTTTAATAGCATTCGGAGTAGGTCGGTTACGACATGGAATTATTTTCATTTTATTCTAAATATATGCCTAGAATTAATGATACAATTCAATAAAATGCTTAATTTTACATTACTGTATTTTAAAGAAACTCGCACTTATAATAAATCAAAAATAAGTAGTTCAACGATTTGACGAAGTGAAGAAACTTTCATTGTCCTCAAAATATTAATTCCGGAATATCACAATTTATACATAATAAATGAAATAAATATTTGTGTTAATTATTTAGTATGAGAAACACTGAAATTGGCTGCCACTTGTATAATTAATATCTGTATTGGGCAAATTGAACCCTGTACAAATTATAAAATTATTCTATTTTGAATAAGAAACTTTTTATTTTAAAAGCATGCCATTAATCTCTATATATGATTTGCAATAAAAATGAATTTAAAATAAACAATAAGGAAGATTAAATTTGAAATTTTGGCATAACAACTACGGATATATAAAAATGGAAAAGAAAACATACCATGTCTGAATTCTTGAAATTCATTTCCTTTTTTTGTTCATCACATAAAAAAACATGCAAGTCATTTGAAAACACATAATACTTCTGAAGGTATACGTTTTTATCCATTCAATGCTGAAAACAGTTTTTCACGACTTAAATAACACATTTCCCAGTATCACAAATACATGAGACTTGTTTTTGTATATTGAATACCATATTGAATTATGATTTGATAACTTTGAGAATGTCTGAAAAATAAGGATTCTAATCTTTGTGAGAAACAAATGTCTGTTTAAATTAGTGCGTTGAGAGAATGCACGGTTACAAATGTCACACACAAAAGGTTTTTGCTTGGTATGAATACGCAAATGCCTTTTAAAAGCACTATTAACAGAAAAAGCGAAACAAATATCACATACATATGGTTTTTCATTGTTATGAATACGTAAGTGCCTTTTAAAATCACTATTATCAGAAAAGTGCTTGAAGCAAAAATCACATATATAAGGTTTTTCTTTGGTATGAATAAGCAAATGTGTTTACAAAGTGGTATTTCGAGTGAAAGCCATTTTAGAAGTATCACAAACATACGGTTTTTCCTTGGTATGAATACGCAAATGCCTTTTAAAATCACTACTGCTGGTAAAAGCCTTCTTGCAAATATCACACACATAACGTTTCTCATTGGTATAAATACGTAAGTGCCATTTAAAAGTACTATTATCAGAAAACACCTTGAAGCAAATATTGCATACATATGGTTTTTCATTGGTATGAATACGCAAATGCGTTTTCAAACTAGTATTTCGAATGAAAGCTATTTTACAAGTATCACACACATACAGTTTTTCTTTGGTATGAATACGCAAATTGATTTTCAAATTACGACTGAGTAAATGCTTTCTTACAAGTATCACAAACATAAAGTCTTTCATTGGTATGAATACACAAATGTTTTCTTAAAAGTACTAGGCTAGTATTATTAGAAAAACCCTTGTTGCAAGTATCACAAATGTAAGGTTTTACATTAGTGTGCATAACCAAATGTTGTTTTCGGGAGAAGGCCGTCTTGCAGGTTTCACAACTAAAAGATTTCTCATTCTTGTGAGTACGTAAATGACTATTTAATGCAGCAATACGGAAAAGGTCTTGGCGCAATCTTCACAAGAAAATTGCTGTATATCTGCGTTCATTTCAAAGAAGATTGATTTTTTTCTATGAGTTCTGAAACACTCAAGTAGAATTATTTTACTGCACAGTTGGTTAGATAAAAATGAAACAGGTATTTGCTTGCAGTAAAATATTACCAGATGTCTAACTGTTTTTATTCAATGATTTGCTTACAGGTAGCATTTGTGCAAATTTAATTAAAATCTAAATACACTTAATCAATTGCTACCACCCTTATATTTACGTAATTATCTATATAAACAGTTTTATCTAATGACAGAAATTTCAAAAGAGCATTTAGTCATATGTGAAAGAGAAATATTTTCATAAATGTTATGTGAAAAAGAATAAATTTTTCAACAATGGTCAAATTGATTGGGCTGAATTTTAAAAAGGGTTAATTGATTAAGTTATATTTTTTAAAAGGTTTAATTGATTAAGTTATATTTTTTAAAAAGTTAATTAATTTTACAAATTATATTGGAAGCAGAAAAAAATATACTTGAGCTGCTGGTGATCTCTTAAATTTTGAGGCTTGGTCAATTGACAAGAACGGCGAATGAACTGGCACACCAGCCTCCAAACTATGGAAACTTGTACTTTTAATCTCGATGGATTTAGAGCATCATCTCATAAGAGGTATTAAAATTCTCATGTCATGTCATAAGTAGTATTAAAATTCGATCACGCCATGGTACTGAAACTAAATAAGCCTTAAGGTTTCGCTCAGGACCATTGCACTGCTATAACCGCTTAATGAAACTTTGACCCTAAATAATACCACTTGCTCTCAATAGCGAAATGTAAAACAATAGAGCAAATTAAAAAAGTTGAAGAATTCTTAACATCAACCAATAGATTCTAAAATTCCAGGTAATAGATTTTCAATACTCTACGTTCATCAATTTCAGTTAAAACACAAGGCGATAATTAAAACTACTGATGAAAAGTGCAATCACTAGCTGTATGCTACAACAAGATAAAAACTAATCCACATTCTATCGGAGCAGAAGGCGTTGGCCAAGTCTCCACTTTTACAGTGATATTCACTGTACTGAACTGAACTGAACTACCACTTGCTCATCGTAACTTATAAGTGCTTAATGAATTAAGTAATTTTTTAATTAAATAAAACTAACTTATAAACAACAATATAAACTGAAATTCAATAAGCACATCAATTAACAAGGGTAAACAAATTTCAAAGTACTTCCCCATACAAAGTGTTATTCAAAGGGAGAAAATTGGGGAATTCTGATTCAATTATATACTACTTTAAGGGAAATTTTCATTTTGTTGCTTAATGTAAAAATTTATTATGATTAAATATTAATTTGTAATTAGTATTATTTTAAAGTGCCTTAAAGCAATAGGATATAGTGAAGTGAGAGAGTGAGAGCTTTATTCATTTCGCTCTATAATACAACGCGTGAGTAATTGGTGGTAGACCTGCTAAATTTGAACCTCGGTCTAAAGATGTCGATAGCACCTGAGTTTGCACCCTCTCTCCTAACTTCCACATCTTATTACTGTTAAAATAATTTTACGTGCATCAGCCCCCTGTATACGATTTTTCTTAAGTAATACGAGGACTCGAAGCCGCTACACTCAGGATGATGGATTTAACTTGATTTAACTAAGGCATAAAACATTCCGCAATATTTCTTCGATATTCATATATTTCTTCCTCTGCGTGAATTTTAATGCACCTTATTAGTGCAAGGCGGATTCGAATGAACTCTCGGAAATTAGGTACCCATTTTAAATAAGATTTACCCCCAGTTTTTGGGTAATTAACTTTAGGCTGAATGTAGTTTCATCTTTAGAAATTTATTGAAGTTGTATAATTAAAGATATCTTAATTTACACAAAAGAAGTTCACAATTTTTCAAAAAAATATTTAAATATTGCTTTTTTTTAAAAAAAGTTCGATTTTGTAAAGAATGGACACAAATGCTCCAGTCATACATAAGAAGGTAAGTTAATTGAATGTCGTGCAAATATCCTGCATTTTACCATCTTCGAGGGAACCTTTATTTAAAGAAAGAAAAATCCTCCATTGTAAGTCTTCTTTATCTTTCGTCAAGAAATGCATTTGTCTCGTGCATCGAAATTCTGTGAGAAAAACTTTACATACTCTTTCATCTCTAATTTTAAAAATTCATTATTTTTTCCCCTTATTTGCTCCTTATTGCAGTGCTTCCCAAACTTTCAATACTTTCGACCCAATTTTCAATCATAATTTCCATCGCCCCTCCACAAAATATCAATGTATTGATTTTAAAAATAACGTACTAAAAGCTACATACTAAAGCTACAATATGACTTTAATTATAAACCGTTCAAATTTTGATGTTAAGTATTAAATTTTGTGTATAATTTTGTATATGATAAGCCCATGAGAAACACTAGTAGTTATTAATCTTGTTCTTAACTTAGTATTGATAAATTAATTATCAAATACATTACGCAGTGCATATGCATTTGTAAGTATATTATATTAAAGTAAATGTGTATTTTTACTTTTTTTCTTGTGACAGAATATTTTTTCCCTTTTTTTTAAAATTTTTGAAATTTTTAAATCTTTTATTTTTGACTTTTTTGATGCCCGTTCCTTGAAGGGTTATCCCCCCCAAAGGGGGGAAGTTTTGGGCGCCTTTGGGCCCAAAAGTTTTTAAAGCCTTTTTCCCCAAAATGTAAGTTTTTCCTGCTTACCATGTAGTAAAGGGGAACGCACTCATTTAACTCAAACACTCGTGGATTCAAATTTTTCCCAGGACTTTCATTTTGTAAAATTTTCCCAGAGCCAAAAAATATCAAGGCTTTTTAAATGCCAGATAATCGTATGACATGCATGCCTATAATTTCGCCCCATCTCTAAGCCATAAAGATGACGTTTCAATATTAAATAGGAAACAAAAAAATCGATTTAGCAGAAATCGCAGAACCTAATGAGTACATTCCTTTATTATATAATAATTAATCTAAGTTCCAATACAATTCTAGTTGAGTTCTAGTTACAATCATCTAAGTCTTAAATCTCTAAGGAATTAAGTAAACTTTGAATTTAAAATTATGTATTTAATTATGAATACAAATATACAGTTAAATACAGAGAGAAGATTAAAAAAAAGTGTAGAAAAACAAATTTAAAAATATTCTAGGTCAAAACGTTTTTAGTATTCTTTGGATCTAAAGCACAGAATATTGCTGAAACAGAATACAGCTCTTGGAGAAATTTTTGTTTTGTTGACTGTTGCTTTTATTTATTACGATTAAAAAGGTAAATGATAATTAAAGCTTTAGTATTACTTTAGGTTAATTTATGTTATAACAACATGATTTTTTTTAAATGTTATTCTGGATGTATATATTAATTCTGTTTTCTATACTAATATTTTTGAGCTTTATTTCATCTCATAGGCTCGACTAGGATTTGAAAGAATCTCGATAATTATATGACGTGCGATCCATGGTTGAAAGTAGATGCATTTTTTAAAACTTATTGAAATAGTGTAACTGATAATGTTTTCACTTTTATAAAAAAATAAAAATTTTTTAAATTATATTATTTTTTTAAATATATAATTAGACTTTTTTGCATTAAAGACACAAGTGCTCAAGTCATCCGTAATAGTTATGATAATCGATATCGCATATATTTTATCTTTGTTCCTCGTTTTAGTTAGATTCTTTATATATTTGGTGAGAACGTCTAACCCTCCATTATATAAATTCTCTGTATTTGATCGATTATCTCTTGAACTACTGGACAGAATTTAATGAAATTTCTTTCCTTTTTTTTATCATTTTCTTTCAGTTTGAAAATTTTAATTCAATTCAATGTGGATTTCAATGCCCTTCAGAAACTAGGAGCAATCTTCAACCCATGTTCAGACGATAGGAACCATTTATGTAAGTTTCATTTCTTAAGTTTAATAAAATATAAATGATTAAAGACAAATTACAAATTAGAAATTAATATTTAAAAAAATTTTAAACGTATTATTTTTTTCAAAGAAAAAAAAAAAATTTAGAACTTTCTACCATACATACGTTTTTGTCTACATAGAAATGAAATATATATAGTTATATAATTAACTCCAATTTTCTTGGGGGTCGTCATGGTTGAGTCTCTTTTTTTCTTTGTCTCTCTCTTTTCTGCAATTAATGTTCTTTTTCATACATTTGTTGAGGAGTAGGGCATTTTTCTCCTCTCAGATATCTGCATTCACATCTCTTCCCTCCTTCCCCAAAAAATCTGGGTTTTCCGGTGGGAGCTAGTATGGTGTGGTTTAAATATATTTTATTACTTTTAAGGTATCCGACTACGTTCGGAGACTTTTTTTTTAAGTTTTCTAAAAATCCCTAATATTTTTACATTTTAATTTCACTTCTACACAATAAAAGAAAATACAGTTAGAAATAATATATGTACATAAAAAATTTGCAAAACTACATTTTTAAAGAAATTTTAATGAAAAATTTGACTTTTTCAAACAATCTTACTTTTTTAAAAATATATTTTATATTTTTTCATAAAATATCGCAACACATTTTGTTAATATTTCTAGAGGATGACCTACAAGGTTAAATTATTTCTTTTGAATCAAAAAGTTATAGCCAGTTGAGCTAGCGAACTGGGAAATTCAATCAAATTATCGAAACTTCCAGAAAAAATAACACAACTATAAAATAACTAAAAATTGTTCAATTTCTTAGCTTGTAGGCCATCCTCTAGATAATACACGAATAACATTTGTGTAAAATTTCATACAAGTATTCTTAATAGTTTTATATATCATGTTTAAAAAGCATGAAATTTACAAAAATAGTTTTGAGAAAAATGCATTTAAACTTTATAAAGCAATTTCTAAAACAAAAATATGACAAGTATATTACTAACTCTCCTGATTTATATTTAACAATTCCACTCTTGTATTTTAAAATTTTTTTTCTTTTGTTTGGGCCCCTTTTTTTTCTGGTTGATTTTAAAAAAGGCAAAGAATGTTGTTTCGAGTCACCGACTCGATAGATGTCAATAAATCTCTCATCACACAGTCTATAATTCCCTGAATTTATGCCAAATGCTTTCAAAATACCTAACAAAACAACAATAAAAGCTTTTTAAAAATAATGACTGCAATATGGGTACCCAAAGAAAATGTTTTTAGCTCGATAAAGTTTTTCGAAACGATTTGGCCACAAACAGGAGTTAAAATGATGCATTTGTATTTGTGTCTTACCGTGGAGGCAAATTTATAATAACTGCTTATCATCACACTGTTTCCATGTACATGTTAAATAATATTTGAAAGTTTCAGAAAAATCTACACTTTTTCTTTTTATTGTTTTCCGCAGTCGCTTCCTCTGATAGTCACACCAGTTCTTGAGCTCCAATCAAGCATGAACCATATATAGATTTCTCCTCGTTGAGCAACAGTGAAAAAATGCCGCTATTGTAGCACTTAGCATAGCTTTGATGATTGGTGTTACTACACAACAATTTAGAATTTTATTAAAACATACATTGATAAGTTTTCCCTTCTCACCGAGTAAGGTTTTTCTTGGCCTTTTTTAAATTTCTCCCACTGACCATTTAGAAGTATCTTATGCACTCATATTTGATGACATTGTTGACACCATATTTAATAGAAAGGTATCCTTGGAATCACCATCACAATAGAAATACATATTTTTAAGATTCCGTAGTGCAAAAACATACAAAGATTTTCTACACACCAATAGATTCCATATTAGAAGTAAATCCCAGACGATTGCAGGAACACGCTTGTATGACTGGACTTATAGAATTCTAAAACACTTTGATAACATTTCCAAATCTAGAATTTCCCAGAGTTAATGTATAAAGTTTCTATAGAAACCACATTTAGCGATGAATGTCCATGTGTCTCTGCCGTCAACAGATATTCCACATTCTTTAGCTGACATTTTGGAACATTTTATAATGCTCTTTGCTTCCAAAGCAGTGTCATTCATGGCATCCTTAGCCGTTAGTGTAGCAGCAGCCAAGACTTTCTTTCACAAAATCTAAATGCTCCTTTTGACATACAAGGCCAGTTCAGCTTAGCACATAGCTTTTTCACCGAAGAATGTCATCTTTCAATTACTCACCTTCCACAAATAAGTTGCAAATTAATAACACTTTGTTTTTAGCTTTTCAGTAGCTGAAAAGGACAATAAAAGCATAATTTGGAGCATTTTGAAGTCACATTAGAAGTCAGTCCAAACATATAATCTTCATGCAGGTACAGATTGTTCTCAAAACAATTGGAGAAACACAAACTTGAAAACACACTTCCCAATTTAAATAAAATATATATTCTATTACCTCTTAATGTTCCACTAAAACATTCTTTGTTCTGTGAAAATGCCTTTACTTATTCCAGTTTTTGTTCATCACAAGTTTGAGCGCATCCGTCAAGAACACTACAAGTCAATACTTCCACTGTTTTTGTGAATCAGTCACCAGCATAGTTGTGTTTTCAAGAGGTTAATTTAATCCATTTGTTACCCGTTATAAGTAGATAACAACAAAAGCAAAAAATTTTCAGAAACAATTAACGATTAAAAATTGTACAATTAAAACGAAGAAGTTCAGTTTTTTGAAGAAACTTGGGAGCAACATTCGTAAGATTCAAATCAAAACAAAAACATGTGAGGTCAAAAGAAACAGATGTTGCCAATCGCAAAAGTCCAATTAAAAGATTGAAATTGAGCCTATCAATAAAATAGTTTTGAAAAATTGCCAGAAATTGTTTTTAAAATTATAATGGGTTGAAATTGCAAAAATTATAAGTAAAAAGCATGTTAAGCAGTCAACTTCCGGTTTCGATATCACCCCTTCCGGTTTTGACTTCACCGCTGTGATAATATTTTAAACAACTGTAACTTTTTTTCTAATTATCGCACAGACAAAACAAAGGCAGATTTAGAAAAATAATCGTTTGAATTTTAACAATATCAAATAAAAAGAAAATGTGATTTTTGACCGAAAATTACGTTTTCAACGTATTCGGATACCTTAAATAACAAAATTTTCTGATACTTTTACTACTTTTCATGGAATACTGTGCTAATCTTTAACCAAAAACTTTTTCAGGTGTATAAAAAGGAGAAGAATTCTCACAGAAGAAGAAATTTTGCAATTGATTAATAAATCAGATTGAACTTATAGATCGTGAACTTAGGATTCTCAAGATAACAACAATGCTGCGAACAAAAAATATGAACCGCGCATACTGGAAAGAGAATCATATTCAGATGAGAGCAATGAAGAAAAACATGGAAAATTTGAAATGAAAAGACAATTTTGGATCATTCTTTACCATAAATGTCTCTTGAAAACATTCATTACATTGATTTAGCAGTTTCAATCTCTTGGTTTCGGTGCAAACAAGATGCAATATGTAATAAAATTCTTGTAAAAATCAAAATGAATTGCTTAAAATTTAAGTTAGAGATAGCTGAAGCATTATCAGCCTCTTCACCTACTAACAAAAGTATTTTAACGGATTATAACAGACTGTTGTAATTCCACTAGCACAAAAATTGAAGCGTTATAATTCACCTGCTACAGATGTCATAGCTTTTATCCTGGCCATTCCGGGATAAAGGCTTAGCATGTATAGCCATTTTCGATTTGATGATGACATTTCATGGCCTCGCAAGTGCAGATTTGAAAACTACGAAAGCAGTTCGAAAACATCTTGTGAAAAATGCAATGGTTATTTATACATGTCAAAAACAAAATAAAAGATTTTTACAGTACATAAATAAGGAATTAATAAAATAGTTAATTATACATTAATAATTTCCTTATTTGTAACAATTTCAGTTGAATTAAGATTGTTCATTCTATCAACTTAGAGCTAAAATGTATAACTCGTGTACCTCTCATAGGTGACCTGTTTCACAGATACAACGTCGAATCCAATAATGACGTGCCGGTGCCGTCTACGTTCCAGGGATTTTTTTATTATTTTTCCCAGTGTGATTGGGGTCCATATAGAATTAACAACCGGAAGAATTTCATATTTAAATATAAAAATAATTCGGGTCTTAAAGGGTTATATCATCTCTCATAACTACATTTAAATACTTGATTGATTAAATATTATATTCCAATAATGCAAAAACAATAGAACTTTATATTTCATTGGATAAAAAATTAATACCTTTTAAAAGTGTCGATTGTGTTCCAATATTTTTTCGAAATTAATATATCTCATATATAATAACGTGAAAGAGTTGTTTATATATTAATTACATTGTTGGTGCATATTGCTTTTATGTATAACATTATATTTTAAAATACTGGCTATGAACACGTATTTATAATTAATTGAAAGTAAATTATTTCTTTTTATATCATTTGGCTATATCTGTAATAAATGAAGACTTGGCAATAAAACTGGCCAATTTTATTTTTTTAATAAATATACGGAATGGTTTTAAATGGTCAATGTGGTTAATTCTTAATCCATTGTTATACTTAAGTTTATTTCTCGAGAAAAAGCTTTTAGATTTTTGATAAAAACGCATTTCTTCCTACGCTCGAAAATAAAAACTTCGGATAAGTAAAATGTTACAAAAATTTAAATCCACACTTAGAAACAATTTCAGCATTTTCTAGTCTCATAAAAATTTTTTTGGAAAACGTCTTTGCAAATTTTTTTTCTAGCAACAAATTCCCTTTTTTAACCATTTTATGATTCATACATATTTATTGAAAAAAATACCACAAAAAATGAAATGTACAAAAAAATAGTTCTTTATTCTCGTATGAAATTCTTTTTTCTAACAATTAAAGAAAAGACTAAAATGAATAGAATTTAAATTTTTTTTAAAAAAGATATTCCTTGCAATAGGTTGACAATGCGATACAATAGCTAAAAAAATTGAGTAACTTACAAAGTATTGAATAAATAGAAACAAATAACTAAAATTTGTGGATACTTCAGTGAAACCATTCCCATGGAATATCAAATAGGCTGTTTTCCTTTTATATTAACCCCTTGAAAAAAAGTTTTCAGAAAAACTGGCTTCCGGCATTTGAATTTTCAAAAATTTTGACTTTTTCTTTTTTAAAAAATTTTAAAAGTTCAAATATTTCTGTTTAAAAAGAAAATTATATGAGGAATATAATAATTAAAGTATTTTGATTTAATTTTTTTTGAACCCCTCCTTGACACGCATCAAATGGCTCTGCTATAAGAGCACCTGTGTTTCCCCTTGTATTGTTTTGATGAGCGCGAATCTATATGATGTTAAGTGGGAAAAATTAGGTTATGGGCTTATCCAAAGTGTATGGGTACACTCTTTTGGAATTAAAAGAAAAAGAAACAGGAACATTTGAACAATTGCTGAAAGCTTAAGGGAGGTTTTTAAAACGGGGCGCGCCCCCGGGGGGGTAACCTACAAGGGGAGCGAGCATATTGAAAATTCTAAAACAAAAGATTATTTAAATTTTTTTTTTTACTGAAAGCAAACAAAATACATCCCGTCATAATAATAAAATATAAAATGCACATTTACACTGATATAAAACACTTATAATTGTATCAGTACTGCGCAATATATTTTCTAGCAAATTTAACAAGTTTAATAATTACCAGTGACCCCATGGACATGCCATATATAAAATTAAACGTATACAAAAATTAACACTTACCTTGATAATTTATACAGTTTATAATTAATCCCATAACTGCCGATTCAAGTTACGCGATTAGCTTCCCTATGCCACCTTCCAAGTAAGCGATGTATTGTCGAGAGGGGAAGAAAAGGAATATAAAAATATAAATGCACACACAGAGAGAAATCCTCAGAAGTAAGGAAATTCTTCGCAAACACTGCCAAGGTCCTTTTATTACATTCCAAAGCTTTCGAGATAATTTTATGGATAGCAGGGCACGGAATAGATCATACTTCGCGGAAAGACGTATATATACGTATAGGGTAATTAACATTGTGGTTGATAAGACGTTTATATACGTCGGTAGCACTTAGGTTAACGTCATATCGTACCTTTAGCGTCAAAGTATAGTATTATTAAATTCAATGTATTACATGGAGGGCGGCGCGAGGAAAATAATGATTGAATATTGGGTCGCAAACATTGAAGGTTTCAGAAACACTGACTAAAGGTATCCGACTACTTCAGGAACCGGGATTTATCAAAAGTGTATAGATGGATAATATTTAGGATATTTAGATCAGAAAATGTACATAAAATTGTTTTAAGAACAGTATTACAATAAAAAATTATTCAAGTACCATATTTTGACAAAAAAGGAACATAGAAAGACCCATTTTCAAAACATTCTCCTTTTGTGAAAAATGATTCTATTATAATAATATTTTGCCTGTATATAGCTCAGACCTCACTACAGAGCCTCAACTCGAATTTTTGAAATATTTAACTTAGAAACGGGTTTATCCATATTTTTCGACAACAGAGGGGGATCAATTTATTATCAAATTATGAAGCTTTTTATTTTAAAAGCATGCATTTTTGTCTTTATATATAACCGGCAATAAAATTGAATTTCAAATAAAGTATAAAAGAGAAATTAAATTTTAAGTTTTGGCCATACAACACAGGATATATAATCATGGAAAAGGAAACATACCATGTCATAGTCCATGAAATTTATTTACAAATTTTGTCTAATACATAAAATATTGTTATATGCTTGAGTCATTTGAAAACACATCATACCTCTGAAAGTATACGTCCTTAACCCTCTAAGCGGTCTGCACTTAAAGTCTTGCCATTCTGGAGATGCTTCAAAAATGCACTGCACATATTTTTTTCTTTCAGGTGGGGTTCTCAAAAGCGGTTGAGCCGTATTTTTAAGAATGCGGCTTGGCGTCTTTTGGGAATCTTGCTTGAAGGCAGAAAAAAAACCTCTGGAATGGCGGAATTTTACGTGCAGACCTCTTGGAGGGTTAAACCATTCAATGTGGAAATCAGTTTTTCAAGACTAAAATAATATACTTACGACTGGTATTTTTATTCATTATGTTAAAAAAGTATGGTTTTGTTTTCCCTTTTAAAATGTTTGAAAATAAAATTCTAATCAATTTGTTCGAAATGTCTTTTTAAAAATCACGTTGGGTTGCCGTTACAAATGCCATAAATTTTGGTTTTATTCTTTGTAAACAAATGCGTTTTCAAATCACTGTTTTGAAGGGTTTCGAAAATTTTATCCAAACATGGGTTTTTTGTGGGTTTGGTCCCAAATCCCTTTTTCAAAGCATTATTACCCAAAAAGGCCTTTTGGCAAATATCCTTTGGCCGTTGGTTTGAATACGCAAATGTTTTTTCAAAGACTAATATCGGAAAAAACCTTTTTTAAAATTAACACAATAATTTCGTTGGTATAAATACTAAATGCGTTTTGAAAGTGCTACCTAAACAGGTTTTTTACAAGTATTAAATATAAGGTTTTCGTTGGTATAATACGCAAATGTGTGTATTTTTGGGCCCAAACGTTATCTAAAAAAACCTTTTGCAAAAACACAAAAAAAAAATTTTTGTTTTTCTGTTATAAAAATATTTTCTGAGAATATTTTCGGGAGAAGGCTCTTTTAAAGTTTTCCCCAAAAAAACCCCTTCTCATTTATGTGATACGTAAATGACTATTTAGTGCACGAATATAAAAAAAGGGTTTTGCCATTTTTAAAAGGAAAGGCCTGTTTATTTGCACCCTTTCGGGGAAAAAATTATTTTTTTTCAAATCCAAAACACGCAAGGGGGTTCTACTAAAATTTGATAGAAAAAAATTTTTGGTTACATCAAGTATTTATGTTAACAAATATTTTTTATCTAGAAGGCGGGGAAATAGCATCTGTTAAAATTTTTTAAAAAATCAAAAATACTTTTAATTATTATGCCCCTTTTTTGTGTCACGTCATACTTTAATTTTTATATTTTGTGTGGCCATCATAATTGCGTATCACATTCTTACAAAACAAATATTCCCTTTTAAAAATTTTTAATTAAGTAAATCGCCTATCCGGCTGGGAAAACCCCCCTTCAAAGACACGCGAACGGGAGTTTTTAAACTTCACATATTTAATGTGCATCAGTCTTTTTGAAGATCGGGTTTTAAGGGGACGTTGAATCCATGATCCAACAGAAACTTTTAAAAGCAGGTTCCCACCGGGCTACTGCGCTGTTGGTCCCCTTAACGAAACCTGGGTCCTGAATAAAGCATTTTTTTTTAAAAAAATTAAAAATTTTAAAAAAAAAATAAATATTTAATTTAAAAACATTTTTTTTGAACATATTTTAATAAATTAAAGAAAAATGAGCATATTAAATTTTAAAATATTTTTGTGATAGAAAACCCTTGCTCTTTTGAGGACGCGAACTAGTGAGAATTTTTTTTAAGCCGAATATTGCTCTTGGGGAAATTTTTATTTTGTTTACTATTGTTTCTGTCTCTTATGATTTAAAAAATCACAATAAAAACTTGGGGGTTTTTTTGGTTCAATTTTTGGCAAAATGTTGTTTAGCATACCTAAAAAATCCTACATGTTTCTTTTAATAAAAATATATTGGAATTTTAAATAATCCCGTAAATGGTAACGGTTAAACATTTATGAGGAACTTTAGAGAAAGGTATATTATCTACTCATCATAAGTTGAATAGATAATAATTTGTTGAGGTTATATATAAAAAAATAGCAGTCGACATTAAGTGCAGCGCAACAACGCAGGGGAGTTGGGAGGGGAAGACCACTCTCCAGTTGACTTAGTTTCTTTTTCGCATTCATAGGAAAACGAAGAGAAAATGACTTCACAACTTGCTAACAGCAAAGCCCACCTTTCAACCGTCTGCAGCATCTCGATTGAACGAGGAGTGAAGGGATAAATTTCTTTAATAACAAGGATTAAGAGAATATTATTTTTAAGCCCGTTACTCGTCACCTATTAAATAACTGCGGGCGGTTATTGAAAGGAAATTTTAAATAATCACTTGGAAGAAAGCAAGAAAAGGTAGAGGAGTTTGAAATAAGATCACATGATCGGTGAAGTTACCACACTAAACACGATCAAAAATCTTGCAATGGCGGAGGGAATAATTAGAGTGAGTGAAGTCTTGCAAAAGAAAACAACCAGTGTAACAATAAAGTTCATTTATATATATATATATATATATAGAAATATCATTTTTAACTATATTTATCGTATAATAAAGTATTATTAGCGATAAAGCTAATATTTATTTAAATCTTAATAACTTTATTAAACAATGTATTGAACATGGATATCCTGCTAACTTCCTTTATATTTATATTTCTAATAGTTCTCAGTGATATACAATTTGTATTAAACTATTATTGGCATTGTTTTAATATATTAGTATTTTAAACTAATTATACAATTATTCAATAGATGGCACCACATGTTTAATAAATTAATAATATTTTAAATTTTTGTATTCATTTATTTTCTTCTCAATGTCTTCTCAATATATTTCTCTCAATGTTCTTCTCAATATATTTATGATTTTTTTAAACGTACATATATATAAATAGACTTTATATTATTCTATCATAATTTTTAACTGTATGCGGTACTTTTTCCTCTGTTGTATTTGGCGGGAAACATTACCGGTTGATACACTTATGAAGTAAGTCTTACTTATTTTATTTTTTGCATCGAATTTAAATCTATACTGTAAATACTAGTAGGCTAAAATTTTATCGTTATATTTTATTAGTATAGCGATTTTTTTGAAATACTTAAATTTCTTTTAATATTATTCTTTCCTTTCCCTTTGGCTCAGTGGTTTAGACAAATTACAGGTGAAGGTTGGCTAGTTCAAAAACTTCTTTAAACCTGCAATCTTGGTTCCTAAGGCCAGGAGTTTTTTATTGTACTACTGTTCCTAATATTTCCTATCTTGAATAGTTAGGTTCTATAGCTATCTGTGTATATATATCATGCACATTATATATATATATATATATATAATTATTTAACTCGTATCAAGACAATCTCATCCTTTTTAGAGCTGGGTGATGATGATGAGTTTCGTGTTTTAAGGCGCAATAGCCAGTTTTGGCTATACTGTTCCAAACATTTATTTGTCGGTGGTCTGGACGGGAAAAGAAGAAAAGGAGAAATTGGATGACAAGATGGAGAGTTGAAAATGGAAAAGGATCACTGGGGTACCCCGAGGTCATGACACCCGTGTTTACCAAAGATAGTAAACCCCTTGGAAAAAGGAAGAGATCACTAGGGTACCTCGGTATTGTGACACATGTACCCACCTAAAGAAGGTGAGCCCCCAGAGGGGTTTTTTAGAGCTGGGAAGTGTTGATACGAATGGTTAAGAACTTCCCTATATCTCTTAGAAGAACTAGGGAATAGAATTGTTGTAAGTCGGGATTTATTTGATAAATTCATTTGAAATCTGTGGTAAGCGGTTAAAGAAATTTTCTGATTGTTTTTTGATGAAATCAAGAAGCGCCGGAACATTAAGATCTTGATATAAAACTTCGTTCCTGACAAACCAAGGTGCGTTTGCTGCTCTATGCAGTTGAATGTTTAATCATCCCGTATGTAGTAGGTTTGATGACTATGGTATTTTAGGCGCTCGCTTTAACTAATTTGGCATCAAAGTTTTCGACATACCCTCCATGGCTGATATTAGTTGTGACTTTTAAAATTGAATAAAATAGACCAGTTGGAGACATAATTTATATAAATCATAATTTCATAAAAAAATTATAAATATTCTTTTTAATACAGCATTATTTTTTCTTTCTTCACAAGCACAAATGCTCTTCCCATCCCTAAGAGATAAGAGAATGAAATATCGTGTTGATTTTATCTATGTTCCTTGTCGTCATTGGATTTTTTTAATGGAGAACGACTTGCTCTCCCATAAATAACTTCTTCGTATACTATTGATATATCCCATGGGTAAAATATATATTCTTTTCTTGAAGCCGATGTACGTGAATTGTGCCGAGACTCAATCTCTGTTGGTGTGGTCGTTGCGGAAGAGCTAGATCAGTTGTCGTCCTCGTCCACATTGGCCGAATTACTAAATTTCGGACAAAACCGCTAAATGTCCTATGTTGTTTTATAGTTCAACGTTAATATAACGTTCACCCACTAACAGTCAATTTTGTTTCCTTATTTATGAATATTATATTTTGAGCACTTTCAACGAAAATAGTTTCATGTATCATATTTTTAACAAATATCATTCCGTGATATCTATAAAAAACGAAGACTTGTCGATAAGGCTTTGCGTATTTTAATATTAAAGAACCTACTGATGGATTGTTATTGTTTTAAATGCGGTTTATTTCAATTTATCATCTGGAAGCTTGCGATGCCATTATTTTACAAAAATATACTGCAGAAACTTTATTAGATTCGACCCACGGCATTAAGATGTTAAACTTCTTTACAAAATTAGGAATACAAAATGTCCTACCTTTTCTGTTTTTCCGGGGAGCTATTGTGCATCCAAATTAGCTAAAATAAATTCTAACCATGCAATAGTAAAAACGCTGAATCTGCTTAAAGAAATTATTTTATTTATTTTTAAAACATGGTAAAATACTCACAGCAAAATCGCATAACAGCAAATTAACGAAGGTAAAATCAAAAAGGTGCGCGAATTAAAGACACAAGGTATTTTTCTTGCTTCCTCAAACGTTTTGGCATTACATTTTTAACTGTGAATATGTTCAATTTTTTTCAAGACTCTAATCTCATAAGAAAAAGAAAATAATTTCAAAATGGATATGGTCATGAATGAAAAATATCTCCCGGTGCGAAGTTTCAAAGTCTGCATAGAAAGTAATGTGTTACATAATACAGTTGTTGTAGCATAGTGGTCATGGTCAAAAATTCATGCCTGGAGGTTTAAATTAATTTTTTCGAGTCTTAATCCTACTGAAGACCCGTCGTGTAGAGCAACTGAGGCACGTTAAATCTATCATGCTTCAATGACTGCATGTTGGTCTGGTTGTAAAATTATTGAAATTGTGTGGTCTGTTACTCGTCACTTGACCGATGTTGAAAATCAAGGTTTCCGTGTGCAATGAACTTGCGTGGAAGCAGAAGGTGGAGAAACAGACAAATGCTTAACAGAGTGCTTCTCAAACTTTCGATTCTTGAGACCCAATTTTCAGTCATAATTCCCATCGCGCCCCCCTTTTTTCATACAATAACAATGTATTGAATTCGTTAATACTATGCTTTGATGCTAAAGCTACAATACGACTTTAACCTCTTCCCACCGACGTATATAAACGTCTTGGTCAGCCAATGCATAAAATTGGTCCAGACGTATATATACGTCTTTCCGAAGTACGATCTTTTTCGTGAACTTCTATCTATAGAATTATTCCGAAAACTTTGTAATGCAATAAAATTAACTTGACAGTGTTTGCGAAGGATTTTCGTTTTTCAGAGGATTTGCTTCTTTATTCCTCTCCCCCCCCTCCTCCAATAAATACATCTTATACGCGCGCCTGCATGAAAAAACAGTGACATTTGGGAGTGAATCGTTTAATTTTTAATCTCGGCAGTTAAGGGAATAATTATAAACCGTACAAATTATCAAGACAAGTGTTAATTTTTGTATATAATTGTATATATGATAAACCCATGGAGACATTGGTAATTATTAAACTTGCTCTTAACTTAAAATTGTTCAATTACTTATAAAATACCTTGTGAAGTACTGATACATTTATAAATGTATTACATTATTTAAAATGTGTATTTTATTTTTTATTATGCAGAATGTATTTTGTTTGTTTACTTTCAGCAAATTAATAATTTTTTAAAATAATCTTTTGTTTTCGACTTTTTAATATCTTCGAGCCACCCTTGTAGAGTTATCACCCCCCTAAGGGAGCGCGCCCCACAGTTTGAGAAATGCTGACTTAACATCTAAAAATAATCGAGCTACAAAGGAGATAGAAATGCTATCCCAAATTCTGTAATAAGTTGTATTTGATTGTTCTATTTTTGTAAGAATAGGATTGTGTACCTTGTATAAAAAGAAAATTCGAGATCGATAGGTTGTTGCTTTTGTTTGGAGTGTCAGATTAGGTCCCCGAATTTCATTGTGGCAATGGGATGTTATTTTACGCCAGTTGTTGAGTTTTTTGGGAGCTCGGTGTATGATTTAGCTCAATTGTCCCAAAATTTTGGGGGGCCCCGGGGAGGAAGGAGGGTTAAGGCCCCCACCAAACACGTGATGACTTTCCTGCCAAATATTTTGCCCGTATATGCTCCCTATAATTTTTAATTTTTTTTAATTTATTTTTTTTTTAAAAATTTTTTTATTTTAAAATTTTTCAAATTTTAAGCCGTTGGCGGAAATTTTTAAAGGCTTTTGGCTCTTTTTTAAATTTAAAAAATTTTTTTTTTGTTAAAAACATCAGTTGGCGATTTAGGACCCTTTTTGTTTTTAATTTTAAAAAATTTTTTTTTTTAAAACTAGTTACAAAAAAAAAAGGTGTTCTTTAAAAATTTAAAAAAAATTTTTTTTTGGCCCTTTTAATAAAAATAAATTTTTATTTTGGGAAAAATTCAATTCATTCGCATTAGTTGGTTTTATAACGAAAATATTCGATCGTCTAAAATAAGGGTGGACCCCCAAACCGCTCTCCAGAATCTACGGTCAGCACTAGGAAGGAAAACGCCTCAGAGCAAAATTGCTTCGGCAACTCCTCCCAGCTATCGTCAAACTATAGGCATCTGACTCCTGCAGCCCTTATCGGGCTATTTAGACAGAGCAGACTCTAAATCTTCTCTCCTTTCGCAATTTGGAATCGAACTGGACATGGAAACTTACCTACTGATTTGGAACTGGAACAAGTTATGATGCAAAGGAACTCTTCACGCACTCCATCGCCCCAGCTCTCTACATGCGAGCAGTTAAAATACAACAAAGCTCAACTGGCAAAGATGGAGACTATCCGGAGATGCCAACAGACATGCGTCGACTCACTCCGACAAATGCCCGACCACTACCCTGAAGGTTTTAAAAGAGCACTCACCGAGCTGCAAGAGATAGAAGTAACCATGGCCTTAGCGGTAAGTGATATTGACTCCTTCCCCCATGTACAACCCCTGGCTGCCCTCATCATGAAAAAACCCCTGTAAAATCTCCTACTAAGAAATTCATAAATACCCCTAGAGGTAATAATGTAAATAACCCCGGCAAAAGGAAGGATATCTCATCTTTCGAGTATCCCCCATTAAGGAAAACCGCACGTAAAATAGTGTTAAATCACCCTGAAAATGAGGAGATTAATTTATCTCCTAATAAATACGCCCTGTCACAGGACGAAAACGATATCAACCCAGAAAATCCAGGTTCTGAAGTCAACGAAAATAATCCCCGCCCCAAATCGAAACTCCAATACCGAGCCAAAAATCCGACCAATGGGCACTACTCAAGCCCAACTCCCCCCACCAGTCATGCTGCTGGGGAAAAAAAATTATAAAGCCCAAATGGCCGCAATAACTAAGGAATTCCCTAAAATAAGATCCCGACTAACGGGTGACTTCCTAAAACTATACTCCGATAGCTCCGAAGAAAGAAGACAATAGTACAACTACAACGACTTAAATTTCAATTCTACACAATAAAAACCTAAACCGAACCTCAATCAAAGGTGGTAATATAAGGCCTCCCACGTACCACAAATCCTGATGAAATTAAAGGGATTTAGAGTCACTCGGCTACACGCCTGAAAAAGGATGATAAACAGTGGGTAGGAAAACAAAAACGCCCCCCATATATTTTTAATAACACTCATATTTCAGATAACTTAAAATTTTTAGTCTCAAAACTCTCAAACTATATTTGGCATGGAATTCGAGGGATACAGCGAAAAGAGGTGTAACGCAATGTTACACCTGTAATAAACTTTTGTCCACAGTTCAGAGAACTGCTACCCTAAATACTAGATGCCTGAAATGTGGGCATTACATCGCATGACTGCTTGCATTCAAACTAAAAGCTGGAAACAGCCTATTGTATTAATTGCCAGGTCTATGGTTTATATGGCAAACTACCGAGAACAAATACTCTTTTCCCAAACCCCAAAAAGGTTGCGAAAAAATAAAAGTAATTCATTTTCAAATGTAACAATAGTTTAGTACGGCCAAACATTACCTATGCCCAAATTGCGGAACTCTAACTCCAAGGCATCCACAGATGGCGACACGAGGTCCTGGTTTTCAGCACAAACTGAGGCCAGAAAACAGATTCCCTCTTCAAACAGATACCAGCATTTGTAGCAATAATTTTTCCAAATATTCCAAATTTCAACCATAGAAGTAACTTTAATAGCAATAATTTTAATGTACAAGCTACGCTGCAAAATGACAATGCATTCTCATGCAGCTATCTTAGTCTAGCGTAACAATAATTTGTAGTAACCGTCAACATTGTTCAGTAAGATGTATGCCCAAGTGAGGCATCTTGCAATAACGTTAGCTAGTAACGCATTCCTCACCAATTGGCCTCAGTTTGTGTTCTTGGAACGCAAGCGGACATAAACATGTGCTGCGTTACATATTTGAAGGCACTCCCCAGATATCTTTCTTATTCCGAAGCCCTTTGAGAGACCCTCACACACATTAATATTTGCTGCCTGCCATAAACAGTAGGGAGCACAGACGTGCCGGACCTTAGGGTGTATCTCTCAGTCTAATTAATTCACTAAAAACTTCTTCTTACACCCTCCTCACTTTTGCTGGGGCCACTAATATTATATAACCCCTCCTTAGCGTGGTTTCAAACACAGTGACATAACACCTTCATCCTGACGAAAACTTATTTTACAATAGACATTGAGTACTTTTATTCAAACAACTGTTGTATTCTTTGGGCGTTTGCATTCTTTGTGCATGGGTGTAACGTAAATACTAACAGAGGTAGGCACTGCTGACTTTGCCATATACCGAAAGCTTAAATTTTGGCCTTACCTATACTTACTAGATTTGGTTATAACTCTGCTTTCATACCGTCATCATCCTTATTAAAAGTTTTACTATCCTTTACGGTCAACTCAATCAAGCGATCTCTCGTCAGTCACAACCCTGTTTTCCTCTGCTTCAAAACTAGCAGAAGAACCATCTAACCCAAGAGTGATTTCCACTAACTGGAATGGTACCATTCATTTAGCAACTAATCTCTCTCTCTTTGACTATCATCCCTAGCAATATCAATAATACCAACGACTTAGGTGCAGAATCGCAGAGTTCGCGACGTGGTCATTCGACTCACGCCACCTCTGACCAATAAGCTTTGACCATGAAACTTTATACATGCAAACTGGCTCAATGCAAATTAAAACTGCTTTCGCTAAAAGATATCGGTATGATCCTGTTTCAAAACACACTACAACAAAGCACAATCAGATCTCAAAAGAACTTAAAAATTACAATAATAGCATCGGCGAAATTCAGGCCATCCTTTTACGGGTATAACCTTTGGCAGACGCAAAGATTTTTTAAGCCAAAGTAGAAAGAATTCCCCTCTTAATTGTGCAACAGGTGCAGTATGCAGAATGGCAGAAGGCTGAATTTACTTTTCAACATCAAAATAACTTTGTTTGAAAATGACACAGCAGCCAAAATGGTGATAATCTTCACCACTGTAAACAGTTTTAAAACACCCACCCACCACTCCTTCCCGCTGAACCTGCTCTTCCCTGATGAAATTATTCACTACATTAAGCATGTTAAATCTCAGAAAGGCCCTGGTAAAAGGCTAGCTAATACTGTACATGTTAAACTTTTTCCAATCAATTCGATGTATTCTATCTATTATATTCTTAAAATTACAAGACATACTTTCCAGACAGCTGGAAGGCTACTATACTTATTCGTGGCCAAAGACCCAAAATTAGCTACTGGAATTTACAGACTAATTTCTTATCAACTTTACGTTTAAAACTAACAGATATTCATTCACGGGGTAGAAAACAACATTAACGATAATAAGCTACAAATCCAACCGGCCATGGAACACTAACCAAACTCTCTACCCCTACATCCCATATTCACAACTAACTGAACGTATCTCGGAAGGTTTCCAAAAAAGGAAAAACTGCAGGGCTGCACACAGATATCAGAAAGCCTTCGACCGTGTTTGGGTCAACCAAACTCACTTTCAAACTAATATTCATAATGCACTCCCCTCTGGGTTTCCCTCATTCCTCTGCTCAACCAACCGCTCCTTTAAAATTAGAGGATTGTAGGTCGTTATCTAACTCTCACAATGTCTCTGCAGGGTGTCCACGGGTAACTTCATGGTCCTCTTTTCAATCTATACATAAGGCCATTATTCCCAATTATAACACTAAGGTAATAGCCTTTGCATAAACGATACTACCTCCTTTGAAACTTGACAGCTATATCTGCGTATAAGCAGGCACCTTCTCCTCTTACCAAAGCTGGTATAGTAAACGGAAATCAATGGTGGAAAAATCTACGTACATTGTTTTCACAAAAACACTCTTTGCCACCACACTCCATCGCCTTTGTGAGCGATCCCTGGTGCTCAGGAGCCAAATATCTCGCCATTATTTTCGATTCTCTCACCTTACCTGGAAAAATCATATCTCATACGCTCGTGATAAGTTCCGGAAAATCATGTTTTTATACTCCTCTACCCCCTAATAATAGGCCGGAACTCATATTTTGAGTATAGAAAATAAGTGCCTCTCTATACAGCCGTTATGCTTAATTATAGCTTACGCTTGTCAGTTTGGGGATATGCTGTAATACAAACATTAATAAACTTATACCCGCAAAAATTCTCTTATTCATTATGATCGTCAAAGCTACACAAGATATATGCGCAACTGACGTATACGGTATCACCAAGTACAACTTTAGAACTCATATTCAGAATATTACGTCAAGCTTTTTGTATACTACAATTACCAATAATTCTAATATGAAAAATTTAATTTCTTTTAATGATAATGCTAAAGGCAAGAAGGCCTTTGTGACTCTTACAACCCCTCCTTAATATCTTTTCTAATGCAGTAATTTTTATTGTATGCTTAGTCTGCTATTATTTAACTTTCATAATTTTTAGTCAATATTTTTTTCTCTCCTTCTTTTTCCCACTGGATATAAGCGCCTCCCTTGGGCTGTATCTCAGCCTCCAGGGCGTGATCAAGGTCACTTATCACTGTACTAAGCGCACAATTAAGTAGTCTCTAAGCTCTGCTGGTCAAAGTGCTACTCAACTTTCAGCCCAGATGATGAAGTACCAAACCACGCCTCCCGGATTCCATCCCAACCAAGTAGCGTTGCATGCACTGGCGAGAGGAAAGCCCCACATTCTGGTGTCCCCATCATAGACTTATCAAGTGGATTGAGGACTGTCTTACGGTGGAAATGCCCAAAACACAACGCCCATTTAAAAGTAGTTAAAATAAAAATTTTCGTTGTTGATCTAGTAGGGAACAGGCTTTAAAACTATTTTTATATTACTTGTTTAACATCCATTCCCTCCCGTTATTCAAGCTGCGGCAACGGCAACAGTCGCGTCACCTACTGCGAATGAGGGCTGGGTTGGAGTCAAAGATAGCAGCATCTAGAGGCGTTTTAATATTTAGCGATAATACTACTCGCATTGATCGAAATCAAACGACTGTCACAAATATAAAACTGATGAGTTAAGGGTTTGGCGATGGTTGTGGCTGCTTGGTGTGCCAGGTAGTCGTTAAGACGAAATAATGTATCTTGTTCGAATCGCAAGAATTCTGACGAGTCAACGTTATATTTCTTACGTTTTAAGGCCTTTAGCGTGCAGTATTTAGAAAACACAAATCCTTAGTCCTAATGAACAATTAGGGCGAAAAGGTAGAAACCTAATGCGTTTAAAGTAAATCATTCAAATTAAATTTATTTTAAGCAACACGAGATACTTTTGAAAGTTTTACTAGAATGAGATTTTTAGCAGATATTTAAAAACAATACAATTTATAGACTTTACTGTAAATAATTAAAACGTAAATTTCTGCAAATTCATGCAGTGGTTGTGACTGAAACTGAAAATGAAAGCCACTGAAATTGCTGCATTTCGTTTTTCATTTTAATGTTTTGTCTATAGCCAAATAGCTCATTAAAGGTACATTAGCGCAATTAAAACATAAGCATATATAAAATTTAAAGTTATAAAAGTATCAAAATATGCAAAAAAATCGGATTAAAACTATATTCCACGAACATAACATGTAGACATTTAGATTATTGGATTTACATGTAACATATTACATACATTACATACATATTTCACTTAAAAAGTATTTTACGTTTTGATATTAAATGTCCGCGCGTTTAACTTATTTTAAATTAAAGTAACAGTTTAGTATAGCACACACGTGGTGGTTATCTTGAATACGATATAAAGTCATGAAATGATCAATTTAGGTCTGGTAAAACTATTCAGCATTACATGGCGAAATGCATGTCTAATTAAAGTGCTGCGTTGTCAAAAAAGCATGGCTACAAATATCACAGCATAGTTTTTCTTCCGTTATGAATACACAGTGCCTTTTAAAAAGCATTATGATCAGAAAAAGTTTTGTTTATGTATCACGTTCGCACGATTTTCTTTGATGAGTACACCGTATGTTTTTCAAATTACTACTTTGAGAGAAAGCCTTTTACATTTATCTCAAATATAGGGTCTCTTGGTACAGAATACGCAAATGCCTTTAAAACACTATAGTCAGAAAAGCCTTTAGCTGTATAAAAGCCTGGCTAAGGTTTTAGTATATGAATAAGAAAATGTTTCGCCGCGTACCTTTATCTGAAAAAGCTTTTGTTTGCAAACCCAAATGAAGGTTTTGTTGGCATGTAAAGCAAATAACGTTTTAAATTTTTCCTTTTTGGAGAAGGGGCGCATCTTGCAGATTTGCAAAACTAAAAAGATTTCTCATTATCATTGAGAATGTAGGTACGTTTTGGTGCCAAGAGGAAATGATCTTGCTGCACTCTTGACAGGAAAAGCGATGTATATTTACATCCATTTCAAAAGAAAATTAATTTTATTATAAAAATTGGTTAACGAAATTAGCCGAGTCATTGCGGGTTTCTTTTACAATTATTTTTTAAATTACTGATTCTTTGGCCGTATTAGAATCCCATGCAAATATTGTTTGAAAACCGAAAGTGCACAATGCTTGTTTACTAATTTTAAACTCACGTTGTAATTTATAAATTTTTACCCTAAACATAAAGCTACCGTTTTAAATTGTTGTGATTTTTAATAGAAAATACTTTCAAAAATGTTTGTATGGTGAGGTATGTGTTATAAATAAGTCAAACTATTGCGCTTTGGCATCGCTTTGCTGAAAATATATCTGCACTTTTAGAAATCACTTTATATGCCTGTTCAAGTGACATAGAAAACACTTGAATTTTCATTTACTCTGAATTTCAAAACTCTCCCAAGTTTACTTGTAAACTCGGCAGATTTAACGTGAATCGGCCTTCATGCACATCTGGTTTTAAATATTCCCAGAACTGGAATCTACAAATCGAAAGAACTAAAATGGTCGACGATGACCATTCTGCTAATGTGTCCGTTTAATGAAATTCGGACCCTAAATAATAACATTTGTTTGTTAAACACTCTAAATCTATGGAGAATTGAGAAAATTAATATTTTAATAAAATGGATTTGATAATGATTTCTAATATACGGCTAAATTCTAAGAGAAAAAAATCACGAGGTGAAGCAAATTTAGAAATATTTTTGGGTAAGAAAGTCCTTATACCCTAGATGCAAATTACTGAATACTGCTGGAAGGGAAACTTTTTTCCTCCGATTGTTTTCATTTATTATGATTAAAATAATCCTAATTAAAGCTTTAGTAATTTTTTAAAATTACCTAAAATGCATGACGCTTGATGTATTTGAGCTTATCTGCAACTATTCTGTTTAATATTGCTGTATATGAATTTATTTCATATATGTGATTTAATTGACTCTCGGAAATTATTCACCGTCTTTAACTAAAATGGGCTCTATTTTTCGGACATTGGGTTGCATCTTTTAAAATTTGTTAAAATAGTACAATTGAAAATATCCCAGTTTTTGAAATTAATTAAAAATTTTTTAATGAGAATTTGATTTTTTTTTTTGCATATTAAACACAAATACTTCATTGATCCATATCAGTTGAATGGTATATCTCTGAAGAATTTTGTCATATTTCAATTTAATAAAAGGGGTTTATTTATCAACACAAATATACAATTAAGTTCAGTGATTTGGTAAAGGAAAAAATGGGAATATTAAAAAATTTAAAAATAGTTTTAGAAAGGAGGTCCATGTTATTCTCTGGATGTAAATTATAGAATATTATTTTAAACAAAAAACTACACTTTGTATAAATTAAAATTTTTGCTTTTTTTTATTGATTATGATTCCAGAGAAAACTGTGAATTAATGCTGTAAAACTACCTTATGATACTTTACAGCAGCGCTGATTAAGTTTTCGATCACCGTAGTCCTTTTTTCTGTATTGGGGTGACATCGCGGATCCACAAGGTTTTAAACATCCCTCCTCGAATTCAAATTCTTGGTCAAAATATTAGTTCTAGTGGAGTTTCTTTGTTGGAGATGATAAAATCTATTCTAGTTTGACACATCTTTCAATTTTTCGAAGATGTGATTTCTTAGTTTGTAAAATAGGGAAATTTCAACATTACACCGCGTTCCACCCCAAGAGAGGCCGCGGATCCCCAAGATTTCACGGAATACAGTTTAATTAAGTAATAATTGAAAAAAACTGTATTAACTTCAAGTGTCAATCACTACAAGTTTTAAAAAAATTATTTAAACTTGATTGGATGAATCAAAAGGGTTTTATTAACGATTGAAAATTAGAACAAGATAAATATGCAAAGAAATAAATTTGCAGAGAGACATAGCTAATAGTAGGAATGGTGTGAAAAACAGAATATATAAGCATGCAAAATAAAATATAACCACATCTGATCATTGAAATTTCCTCAAAATTATGTCTATCACAAAATAAAATGATACATGCATGAATCATTTAAACACTTTAAACAGAGCTGAAAGTATAAGTTCTTAAATATTTATACATTCAATGTCACCGAAATAATGAAAAAATGATTATTGTTGATTTCAAAAAATTATGGACATTTTAACAAATTTATGTTTCTCTCTCTCTCTCTTTGAAAATTATTAGTTTAGGAGAAATTTCCCACTTAGGTTTAACAAATATAATGTTTTTTACGAGAGCGTAATGTATATAATATTTTCTAGTCAAATGTAACTTCCTCTAAACACTCACCTTTCTCCATACAGCTTATTACTCTCCTTTAGCCAACATAAAAGACGATTCTTCTTTATTTATGCAATATAATATGAGGAAAGCGTTGAAATGTAAATAAAAAAATCTATTTTTATTCTTAACCTACAATTACTAAAACTAACGATACACACTGAAAGATACAATGAATAGAAATAAAGCAGATCTCATTACATTTGCATGCAGAATTTCGTAAAAAAGTATTTGATATCTTTTTAATTTAAGGTTTCAATGAATTTACTACTACATTTCTGCTAATACGAAAGAGATTTCAGTTATGCACGAAAAAAATATTGATTAATTTTAAAATTAATTTAAGCACTTCTGTGCAAAATATGCGCAAAATATTAAAGTAGATTTGTAGCATTTAAACAAATATGTAACCATATTTATATCTTCTTATATGAGCAACCTAACACAATATAATCGTTTCAATTCTATTATTTATCATAAAAAGCTCCAAGATAACAATTACAAATATTTGAAATGTAGTATTTAGTAAAAACTTAACTTTGAATTCTATGCGAATTCAAAAATACCATTACCTTAAAACTTATGAAATGTTTCCTTAATAAAACATGTTTAAAATTTTTATTATTTCTCGTGAAATAAAAAAAAAAAATTTTAAATAATGAGAGAAACGAAGATTAAATTTCCAGGACAGATACAATGCAATATAATGCAGAATGTACAATCAAGCAAAAAAAGACATATCCACATCTAAAATCTTATAATTTATTTACAAATTATAGCTACCACATTATAAACTGTTATATGTATGAGTTATATATATTGAAAGTATATGTCATTAAATTTTTCAATGCCCGTAAAAGTTTTTCAAAATTAAAATAACACATTGTTCGGTATCACACCCACTCGACGAGACTTTATCTTGAATATATGAAGCTGAGAAATAAACTGATCCGTCTCAGAGAATGTCTGAAAAATAAGTGTTCTAATGGTTTTGACTACGCAAATGTCTATTTAAACTAGTAGTATGAGAGAATGAAAGGTTACAAGTGTCACAAACATATGGTTTTTCTTTAGTATGAATACGCAAATGTGTTTTTAAATGACCACTTTGAGAGAATGCACGGTTACAAGTGTCACAAACATACGGTTTTTCTTTAGTATGAATACGCAAATGTCTATTTAAACTATCACTATGAGTGAATGCACGGTTACAAATGTCACAAAAATACGGTTTTTCATTAGTATGAATACGTAAATGTCTTCTAAAATTAGTTTTTTGAGAAAACGCTTTGTTACAAATACCACATACATAAGGTTTTTCTTCAGTATGAATACGCAAATGACATTTCAAACTCTTACGTTGAGTGAAAGCTACTTTACAAGTATCGCAAACATACGGTTTTTCTTTAGTATGAATACGTAAATGGGTTTTTAAATTACTATTATCATAAAAAGCCTTGTTGCATATATCGCAAACGTAAGTTTTTTTGTTGGTATGAATACGCAAATGCTTGTTTAAATCACTCCTGTTAGAAAAGCCCTTGTTACAAGTATCACAAATGTAAGGTTTTTCATTAGTATGAATACGTAAATGTCGTCTAAAATTACTATTATCAGAAAACGCTTTGTTGCAAATACCACATACATAAGGTTTTTGTTTGGTATGAATACGCAAATGCTTATTTAAAACACTCTTGTTGGAAAAGGCCTTGTTACACGTATCACAAATGTAAGGTTTTTCATTAGTGTGAACAGCCAAATGAAGTTTCAAAGAATATTTTCGGGAAAACGCCTTCTTGCAAGTTTCACAAATAAAAGATTTTCATTATTGGATACGAAATGACGTTAATCAAAGAAGAACAAAGGTCTTACCCCACTCTTTTAAAGAAAATATCTCTTTATTTGCATTATTTCAAAGGAGATGGGTTTTTTCCCTGAATACTACCCCACGTTAGAATTATTTTCAACCAATGGACAGAAAAATGAAACTGGGATTTCCGAAATGTTGCCAGATTCTTACTGTTTTA
>BMAV01005518.1:0-32328 GCA_019973955.1 Trichonephila inaurata madagascariensis | reverse complement strand
TTTTGTATATGTTCGATGATTCTGTGCATGGAATAAGGATTTATATGACTAGTTATTTTTTAAAACATCCATGAAGTTAGGTAAAGCTGTTTTTTTATTTATATTTTATTTTTTTAAAAAATTGTTTGTACAGTGTCTGTCTGACATGGAAAAAATTGTAAAAATAAAAGTTATCTCGTAATATATTAATCCCATGCACAGAATAGTGAGGAACACTTTTAAGAATAACAGAAAAAAATGGCTCGAAATTATTAAAATTTGTAGAAGTTGTAAGAATTCTACAACATTGAAATATTTTTAAAACATTCACACACTTTGAATTAATTGTTTGTTCAAAAATGGTAGGGGCTTTTTTCCATGTCTTCAAATAAGGCACATGGAAACATTTTCGTATAATTACAGGATTATTTATTATTCCTACTAGGGTTTCGAAATATTATAGCAACAAAAAAAAAGAAAAGGAAAGAAAAACCAATTCCAATACACAGCCAAAAAAGATATGTTAAGTAATGTAGAAAATTCAAGTTATATTTATATAACCTACAGGTGTGATTTATGAGTAAAACCTTAGTTACACAGCATACATCAATGCAATATATAATCCAGTTCTTGCCACATTCCACTTAACATGGCACTTTTAACGGGCTATTCTTTCCGTATTGCCCAAGCTATCCGAAACCTTAGTGTTCTACAAAACGACCAAGTTTTCACCCCCTACACACCTTTGTCACGGGATATATCTGAACTACATGAAAGGATAACATGTTGTCAATAATGTTGATAGAGCCATGTTGAGTGCAGTGTGGCAGAAAAAACTGGACTATCGCATTGATTTATGCTGTGTAAAAAAGGTCTCACACATGAAACACACCTTTAAGGTAAGGAAATGAACTGTTTCTGTATTCTTTCAAATGCTCTTTTTTGCAGCATTCGTCTTAATTTTTTTACAATCGCGGTTCGAAACTTTGGGGGGAAACAATGAATAATCCTATGTGACCGCGGTAGCCGAGTGGTATAGGTATCGGACCGTGGCTTGCCTTGTCACGAGTTCGAGCCCAGTACCAATAAAGACCCGCCGTGTAGGGCAGCGATGCACGTTGAGCTGAGCGTTGCATGTCGAGAGCTGAAACGTCCTCCCGTTGGTGTGGTGTGGTAGTTAGGAGAGAGGGGTGCCAGCTCAGGTGTCTTCCATGTCACTTGACCATGGTTCAAAATTACGTGGTCTGTCGCCAAAAGCCCTCGTGTAGCTGAAAAGTACGACGTTAATATTCAATCAATCAATCAATGAATAGTCCTATTTATAAATTTAAACAAAAAATTGTGAGTGGAGTACCGTGTTTTCCTAAATAATATATATATATATAATGGATAGTAAAATAACTACATCTTTAGAGCAAATGTAAAGGTTTGTCCTTTCATTTTATCCTAATTCTGAGAGCTTGCAATAAAAATAGTTGCTAAGTGGCAGAGTGGTAGCGGTTCAAAATCTGGGCTGGGCAAGGTCGATTTAGCCTTTCATCCCTTCAGTGGGTGGATAAATGAGTGCCAAGCCTGCTTATTAACTAAACACTGGAGGTTTCGCGTCAGATTAACCACTTAACAAGAACATCTGCTCACGTACCTCAACGCCCAAGGCCACGAAAATCGAGTTGGGCACAGTAGATCTTGACTCTTATGGGCTGTTTCCCCACTGAGTTTAGTTTACTTTAGCGATAAAAATAATTTTTTGAGCAGATAAAATGTTATTTTTTTTTTGTCAATCGAAGTTTAAATTTATAAACCATTTCAAACATATTAAAGCATCTCTAATCATTATCTTCATCACACAAAATGTGAGAGATACAGAGAATTATATTAACGTCGCACTATAAAGCAACACGAGAGTTATTGGTAAAGTACCTCGTATTTTTGAGTCTTTGTTAAGTGACAAGGAAGACAGCTGAGCTAGCCCCCTCCTAACTACGACACCACACCAACGGAAGGACATTGAGCCTCAGCAAATTTAACGTGCATCGGTCTATTCTTCATGGCGGGTCTTCAGCGGTACTAGGCTCAAAATCATGACTCACCAGCCATGTGTCTGTTACCTTGACTACTAGGCTACCACGCGGCCACCCATAAATATTAGTTAACAACATTTAATAACTATGGGCTGCTCCAGAGCTACAGGGGACTACTGAGCAGAATTCAGG
The DNA here is from genome assembly GCA_019973955.1 of Trichonephila inaurata madagascariensis. Classification (NCBI taxonomy): domain Eukaryota; kingdom Metazoa; phylum Arthropoda; class Arachnida; order Araneae; family Nephilidae; genus Trichonephila; species Trichonephila inaurata. The sequence goes on along the minus strand of BMAV01005518.1, from coordinate 30,136 downwards.
CAAAAGTTGTTTTCCAGTGTGTGCCATCCCATTGTGGTCTTTGGGGAAATGAGATGGAGGACCTCTTGGCGAAAAAAGGCACGGATATTCAACAAGAGTCATCCAAAGACCCACCTCTTCACTCTATTAAACTTGAAATTAATAGGATCTATAAAAAATGCTTTCGTAGTGCTGCTGCCAGTGCTACTAAAAATAAAACTTGGAGGGTTGTGACGGGCTCACGCGTCTTGTGACTTCTCTCGCGTTCTTCTTCTAACATAACCCCTACGTTCTTTGACGGCCACGATTAATGGCAAAACTTTTCCAACCCAAATCCAAGAAGTAAAACGAAGCATAGATGCAAATAAGATAACCTTTAAAAGGATAGAAAGTTTAGTCAGCAAGGATGGCAATTTAGAGAAAGCTCAGTTCGGAAAAAGATAGAGTGTGGATCGACAGCTTAGAATTAAGACGCCCACCTCGCCAATCTATACAAGGTACATGCCATTGAAGGTACATGCCTAGGAGAAAGATTTGGATTAGCCTGGACATTGAGTATTCAACCAAGGTAGGGAGAATATATTCTGAACGCTAGTATATTATTGAAACGAGATTAGGCGGATCTAATATAATTATATTGATAAGTGATCTAATTTCGTGATCTGAGTTAGTTAAACTGCGTACTTTGGTTTATTCCCCACTTAATATAAGTTTGTTCGATTTCTAAGTAATTTAAGAAATTCTTAATAAAAGTCATATTAAGAATTATAGAATGTCTCATCATTCCGATAACCCCCACACCTCTAACTTACGGGGAAAACCCCCCACGTCATAGTTTTTCGACAGATGGTTTATGTCGCAGTCTTTTCTTTAACATAACCTTTTGGGTACTTTGGTGGCCAAGATTAATGGCAACTTTTTAAAACCAAAACCCAAGAAGGAAATGTGAACAACAAAACGAAAAATTTAAGATAGTTTTTAAAAAAGAAAGGTTTGGGAAAAGCAAAATGGCAATTTGGGGAAAGTTATTTTTAGAAGAGATAAAAGGGAAATTGCCCCCCGTGAAGTTGTGACGTCTCTCGCGTCTTTCTGATTAAAAAAATTTATGTTCTTTGACGGCCACGAAAAAAAAACCCTTTTTCCAACCCAATACCAAGAAGATCGATCATAAATATGTAAATGAGATATACTATAAAAGGATATCGTGGAAAGGGCTTAGATATAAAAGCAGGCTCAGAATAGTATTGGGGAATTATTCTGATCGATAGCGGGCAAAAGCTTGGTGTGAAATCTTGCGGATCAAAAAATTACCCTGCATTGCGGATCAAGAATCTTCATATATTTTTAAATAGATAATATTCTCTAGGTCAAGGAACCAGAACTGAAAAGGTAATATTGGATCTAAGTAATTGGGGAATAGAATTATTTATGATAATTGAGTTAGGGACCCTGGGGTTGCGGATCTGACTTAAATCGTGTTTTAAATTTTGGGGTTAACTCTCACTCTAATTAAATTTGTAAATTAGAATTTAAGTAATATAAGTTACTCTTAATAAAAGTTGTATTAAGAATTATGTCTCATCATTTTGATAATCCCACACCTCTAGCTTACCGGAACCGGAAAAGACATGGTCATAAAGGGATGGCTATGTCTCAAGGGGCCCGAACGTATTTAATTCTGGGTTAGGTAATGTAGGTGGAAATACGATTCTACCTGAAATGTACTTTTCAGGGTCGGAGAATGTTGCAGAGTTTATGGGAAGTTTATCGATAACAATATAAAAAGTTACTTGAAACCCCAAAATTGCCCGGTCAATTTAAAAAAGTCATCTCGGGGAAGGGGCCCCAAGTTTGGGTTATTCGATATTTGGTTCGTTGTTGGTGAAAAAAATACAGCCAGGGGATTTTGCGCGCTAAAAACTGAATTAGCGAAGGTTTTTCCCGGATAAAAATAAAAAGAACTACAGTCGGAGTTTTAGGGCATCACAGCAGGGAAGAAATCGGGAGGCGACTGATTTTGTGTATAGATTACTAAAAATAAAAGGGGTTTAGAATTAGAATGCCCCAAAGCAGACTTAGTGGATCATATTTTTAGTTCGACTCGAACCACAGGTAAAAACTATGGGGAGGTGCGAAATCCACAAAATACGATACAATTTTTTAGAAGTCTTGGCTAAATTGGGAAGAGAAAATATTCTTCCCAAATCACAAAGGGGTTATCAGAACGATAATATGGGAAAGACGGGTAAAATGCGCATGGGATGCCTAATTTTGAAGCTAATGGTAGAAACTGGGAATTCGGAAAAAAGGGGTTTTAAAACCAAATAACAAAAAATGATTTTTACGAGAAAAAAGGTCAAAATAATAGGGGGGTTTGAGAGGAATAGGGTTTTAATAATAATGACCAAAGATTCAGAAACAGGGGTTACTCTTTTTCCGAAATGAGCGAAATGATAATTTTAATAGAGGGACCGTAGAAAAAAAGGGGTTCAGGATAATTTCAATCGGGGGCGATAGGCCCAAAAGGGACGATTAAATATTGAAAAGGTTAATGATCAACCCTCAAGAGAGGTCGACAAGAAAACAATTAGACTTTCTCCAATTTTGTATAGCACCCGTAGAACTTCCCCACGTGCCTATTTTTTTAAAAAATAACACATTTTTGAAAGCCCCATGGGACCCCCCGGGAGATAAATCTTTTTATATCGGAAGAAGTAAAAGAAAATATTTTTTCTAAAAAACAAAAAAAAAAAATGCGCCCCCAGGTAATAACAGCACGGGGTGCGAAATCCCAAAAAACATGGGGATTGTAGGGGTTAAACCACATCAGACAATTGAAAGAAATTGGTCATTTCATGTGCTAAAAGATTTAGAATCCCCAAATGTATTCTGGGTATCGATTTCAAAAAAAATCGTAAAAAATCGTATTAGATTTTGATCAGAAATCTTTAAAAAATTAAAAAATACACTGGTTGAAGATAAATAAGGTAAAAAAAAGGGGAATTTACACGTTAATGGGTCAGAAATGAAGTTAAACATGGTGGCTACGGGTTTTCCCCAAAAAAAAGCATGGGAAAAAATAATTGGTGAAAAAATTTAAATTTGGGAATAATAAAAAGTTTTGGGTATTTTATTTGCGGGAACAATTAAAAAAGGGGAACGAAAAATGACCCAAATTGGGTCATATATATAGATATTTAGAAAACCCGGAAGAAAACCCTTCCGGTTAATGAAAACGATATGTGGTTGGTTTCCCGATTTCCGTTTAATTGAAGGATTGTTATTTTATGCGAAACACGCAACGTCATTGGGTGAAATGCTTTATACATTCCAAAATTTTTTAAGGAATGAAATAATGAGAGAATTTCATTGGACAAGCCAATAAGGGGAACACGTTGGCAGATTTAAAACGTATCAAAAAATTTCGGACGTTTGTTTTTTCCCCCGTACATGAGAAAATTTATTGATCAATATGTCTCTACATGCCATATGTGCCAAGTTAATAACTAAAAAAACCGTTACCAGCTGGTCGGTTAAACCCAATTATATCGAATTATCCGAATGAGATAGTGACGTTAGATTTATTCCCCCGTATCCTATATCGAGAATAAGACGTAACCGCTATATTTTAGTAATAACCGATCTTTTTCAGCAAATGGGCTAAAATTATACCTCTTAAAAGGCCTCATCTCGATAATAGGGGATTTTTTTTTGATAACTTTATATCGCGTTAGGGAATCCAATAAAATTAAAAGTGATAATGGTCCCCAAATATCCGGGGGTTTTTTGAGCACTTAAGTAAAAGATTGGGCATAAGGCATGTGAAGCCCGTTCATATCGACCACAAAAAAACCGGACTGAAAGGTTAATCGGATATAGGTGAAAAATGATTGCAAATTATGTTAATGATCAACATGATACTTGGGATCAACCCGGGGTTTAGTTTGCTTACGCTATTCGAAGGCGGTGAATGAAACAACGGAAAAAAAAACCGGCTGAGTTATTTTTTTGGGCGAAAATTGATTACACCATTTCAAAAAATAGTTATGATATCGGAAAGCTCCAAAAATTTAAAATTCAAGATATACAGAAAAACTTTAAAGAAGCTAGACTAAAATACGAAAATTAAAAAAGGAAAAAGGGGGGAAAAAAAATTATAATAGACCCTAGAAAAGACATAAAAATAAAGGTAAAAAGATTGGGTTTTATTGGAAACACACCCTGTAAAATTCAAAACAGCTAACAAAATATGTGCTAAATTTAAACAAAAATTTGAGGGACCTTATAGAGTCTTAGAAGTTAGGAACTTTTTAAAAATATTGTAAATATGGAAATCAGGGGAAAAAATTAACAGTTAACGTAGATCAAATAAGAATATATCGTCATAGGAAATTTAAGGGCGAAAGGGAAAAGGTATCCCAAATAGTATAAAAATCCCAAATCAAAGGAAAAATCGTACTTCGGAAAAGTACACCAAGGTTAAATGAGTCACAATATGGGAAAAAAAATCTGCGGTGAAACGTAGGTTAGAGGCAAAAGGGATTGGGAACCAATCAAATCAATATAAAAATACAGAAAAGGGGCCCATAAAACAAATCACTTTTGGGCAGATCAAAATACCTAATTCATTAGGGGAAAGAAAATAAAAACAAAAAAAATTTAAATATAATAGAGGTATTAAAAAATCAGGTGTGTCGGGGACAAGTGGGCCACAAAGAAAATGGCAAAAAAAAGGGTAATAATAATAGAAATAATAAAAAGACAAAAAGTCATCCAAAATACTATTTCTGAGATAGAAAAAAAAATAAAAAAGAATCCCGGAAGTTCCATATGAAAAAAAAACTACAATTTAAGGCCGACGGAGAACAAAAAGAACCACGACCAGCCAAGAAACACAGTTGGGAAGGCAAGGGAAAAGGGCAAAAAGGGGAATTACAAAACCTTACAACAAAAATTCCAATACAAAAACCAAAAAGGGAAAGAAGAGTGATGACACCTCACCCTTGAACGTGAATTTTGGGGGACCGAATATAAAAAACAGGGGTTTTATTGTTTCATTTTTTTTGATCTTCCAACAAGTGGTCGGAAGAATTATTCCAAAAAAGGAAGTCTCGGGCGGTTTAAAAGTTATAAGCCAAGTCAAACACTACAATGAGTGTTCATTTAATTTTGGAACTTTTTTTACTTGTTAAAAATTTTTTTTTAAAAAAAACATTTTTTATTCACACATTTGTTTGCTTCGATGTATGACTTTTGAGATGCGAAAATTCCTTTTTGGGTTTTTTGTTATAATGGTTTTTTTGAAAAAAGTTTTTAATTTATAATATGTGTATATATATATGTTGTTGTATTGTTACGTATTTTGAGGCCCTCTGGTTCGGGGGAAAAACCGGCGTAGTCAAGGCACTAACAAAAAATTAAAGGGCTGCGCGGGTCATTGGGATTTTTGTTGAAAACCCGATGTTGGGGGTGGAGATAAAAAATTTTTTGTGATATATAAATAAATATATGTAAAATTGATTTAATATTATGGAAATAGAGACTCAAATAGTTTCATTTCAAAGGGGGACTGACCCCCCAAAAAACTTGAAAAGTAAAGCTTCAACGTGTTTCCCCGGTTTTTAAAAAAGGGCAGAAGTACCAGCTCCATATGCAGGTGTTAGATTGGGTCTTGGGAACCCCGAATAATAGTTTTTTTAAATGTATAAAAAAATTTTGGAACGAAAAAGTAAAAAATGAGAGTAGGCACAAATTAAACAGTAATTTTTAATGTTGGCCTAGTTATTGGGGTAAAATTTATTGTCACGAGTTTAAAATTAAATTGAATATTAAAATTCTAAATGAGTAATGAAAAATTTAAAATCAAGATAAATTTTGGAAATTATAAAAAAATTAAAATTTAAGATTAAAATTGAAAAGAAAATTAAAGTCAAGATAGATATTGGAAATTATAAAAATTTAAAAATTTTAAAATTAAAATTGCAATGAAAATTAAAGTCAAGATAGATATTGGAAATTATAAAAGTTTAAAAAGAAGATTTAAAAATTAAAATTTAAATAAAACTCAGAAAAAAAGGGAAAAAATTTAGAAATAGAGATTTTTGACACCGTAATTTATTAAGGGCATTGAGAACCCTTTTTGTAAATCACGTTTTTTCCCTTCTTTTGGGGGGTTTGACGTTCTCGCGTCTTTCTGATTAACATGAACTCCCCATGTTCTTTGGGGGGGGCCCCGATTAACCCAAAAATCTTCCCAAACCCCAAAACCAAAAAGATAAACGATCATAATATTAAAAAGAGATATACTATAAAAAAGGTATCGTGGGGAAGCTTAGGGAAAAAAAGCGCGGGGAGGGTCAGAGATAGTATTGTGGGAATTTTTCTTATCGATAGCGTGGCAAAGCTTAGTGTGAAATCTTGGGATCAAAAATTAGCTTAATAGGATCAAGAATCTTCAAAATAAAGTTTATAGATAATATTCTCTAGGTCAAGGAACCAGAACTGAAAAAAAAGGGAATATTGGATCTAAGTAATTAAAGGGAAAAGAATTATTTATGATAATTGAGTTAAAAGGGGGTCTAGTTGCGGATCTGACTTAAATACGGGGATTTAATTTGGGGCGACTCTCACTCTAATTAAATTTGTCAAATTAGAATTTAAAATAATATAAGTTTCTCTTTAAAAAAAGTTGTATTAAAATTATGTCTCATCATTTTGATATTCCCACACCTCTAGCTTACCCCGGAACCCGGCAAGACATTCATTACAGGATGGTTATGTCTCAAAGTTACCTGGGAAAATAAAAACCCGTAATACGGGCATACCATGGCACGCGCCCCAGACGTCTCCCCCTACAGGGAAAACGAATCTTAGTTTGGGTTAATGTAGGACTGATTATTTGATATTAGGACTTTTCAATATTATTAAAATAAGGTAGGCGGGAAAAAAATTATAACTTAGGAAAAGTGGTCCAAATTACGTGATTCGGTTTAACTTTTTACTTTTGTGTTCGTTCATTCTAGATTCTCACTCATTTAAATTTATCTAAATTGTTAGACATTTAAGTTCTATTCTTAATGAGGTCATATTAAGAATTTTAAAATGTCTATTCCATTACAAATCCTACACCTCTAGCTCATGATGACAATCAAAGATACGGTCACCCAAGGAGGGAGGTATCACAGGGTGTTATTAAAACCTGACTGTAACTCGGACTCTCCTCATGCTACTGCTGTGGCTCTGAGTTTGGACCATTAACTGGACATGACTTCCTTTGTGCTCATTTGTTTCATTTTAATTTGACTGGCTCACTTTTATGTATTTTGTGTGATTCTGGACAAATTATGGACGCTGCTCATTTACACGTGCTCTCCACTTAAAAATTTGGATTGTGTTGTAAAAAAAGTATTGGAGAGCTCGCGTTGACAAACGAACTGATGTCCACTGTCCAGGCGTTTGACAAATAAAATAATAAAATAAATATAGGGCTGAAAGTACAGCATTTTCACCCTCTTTTAAAAATAATTGTCATAATCTAAAACACGAATAAATATGTATGGAATGCACCACAGAAAAATTCATTCGAATCCTTCACCAAGGTGCCTTAAGCAGTAAATACTTAAGCAATCAAGCATTTTGCAGAATGGCTAGTGAGTGAATGCCGCTCGCGTTTCAAATTAAATCAGTGGAATGGCACCTAATGAATGGCTTTTGAGCTGGTCTCCTTTATGCGGCGGGTCGATACTTCCGATCAATTCGCAATTAATTAGTCAGATATTCGTCTGGGGGGTGCTCCCCGAAGCGCGTTAGATTACTCACACGCCACGGAATTCACGCCAGACAAATGGATCACAGGATGGATGGGAAGAGTGACCGACATGAGTATTTGCAAAAATTATGTATAAATCTAGTTGGCTTTTTTAGCGATAAGATCAAATGTTTGAATTAATTCCTGTTATGTAATTAATTTACATTTTATAATATAGCTTGCACTTTTGCAGTACTATAAGGCTCAGGTTCCTAAACATTTTTGTCTCATAGACCCCTTGCCATGCTTTTTGGTTTTGGGATAGACCACTGCTTACATAATATTGAATTTTTGAAAAAAAATTTATCAACTTCCAATCAATGTCTCAAATTTATCAGTGTCTTTTTAACACTCTCTGTGTAGTTCTACTACTTACTTTAAAAGATTTAAATTTCTAATTGTAGTGAAGTATTGTGTTTAAAACTTAAGAAACGCATGTTAATTAAACTAAAATGTAATTAATTCGTAAAATAACTATTGAATAAAAGAGCTGAGCAACAAACAAAGGCTTTTAGTGGGAGGAATAAATCTAGTGCGTCAATAACAAATTTCCAACATATGATATCAATCTTGCCAGGTTTAATCCTAAATCTTGATTAGTAGAGTCAAGTCTTTTCTCTTTTTTTTCCCTTACTTTTTCCTACTGTAGTATTACCATAGTCAGAGCATTCTCAAACGTAGTTTCAAAATCCGAATAAAGGGCATTTAAATGTTCATGTTCAATGTAGGTTAAAGCATCAATAAACTTTAGCTAAATGTTCGAAAGAATGATGGTTCTTGTTTTCATAAAACTTACGCTGTCTCCTTGCAATTGCAAATAAACCTCTATAAATATTATAAACTGTTAAATAGGTAAAATATAGTCTCCACTTGATTAAATTTTCTTTTAAAATTATAATCATGATCTGGTTCAATGAGAGCGACTATCATAGAACCCAATTTACAACTCATGGACCTCCAAATTATTTTTTCGCTGACGTAAACCCCTTGCAGATCGCCATAGACCCCTGAAGGTCGATATAGACCACTTTGTAAATCACTACTGTAGAACATCGTAGAGAAATAATAGCTGAATCCTATTTTAGACCACACCTTTTTCTAAGAAAAACAAATTGTGCCAAATTGCGCCATCAGTTCCTTTTTTCTGTATTGGACTTCTGTCCAATATGAAGATAAGAATTCGTCAAGCTGGCGAAAAATTAAGGTGTGGAATTAAGTAGGATCCAGCAGAATCCTTTAACGATTTACTGTTTATTAAACATTTTGAGTCTGTAACAGTATAAGATATGATTGAGTATGGGGATGATGTTAGAGATGGCCTTTTCACAACAATAATCCGTCTTCAATTACTTTTAATTTTTATTGTTCATTACTATTTAGATAATATTAAGAATACATTTCGTCATTTAAGGGAAAGGGTTTCACTTCTTCAATGTCAAAATCGTATTCAGTATTTTCTAACAACCACGAGGGGATGTCGTCTTGCATCTCGTCGTTTTTCGAAATATGGCGTCGTTCATCATGCATCTAAAAACTGACAGGCTCCCACAACACTGAGAACGCTCTTAAACATGCACAGGACCGTTGGCTAAGTGGCTTGGAAATAACGGCCGGCACCACAATTGTAAATAGCAAAATCAAAAACTCTAAATTTATATCACCAAAGTAGTACAAACTTATAAGGGATTCGTGAATTTTTTGATCTCAAAAATTCAGCCGAGGCTGTGAACCTTGTTCTATACATTTATTGAAGACATTTTAAAGGAACATAAATTCTTAGTAATTTATAGAATCTTCTATCCTACTACGAGCCATTTAGAATTCATTATACAGTTTCGGCATTCCAAATCAAATCATTTGCTAAGCTAATCCATTCATTTACGAGATTCAAGCATTCATTAAACAAATTCAACCTTTTGTGAAACAAGTTTTATTTTATGGATTTTATTTCACAGATTTTCAAATAAAATATTCAATTTTTATAAGCCAGATTTATCCTTTCCTTAAATAAGTTTAATACTAAAGAAAACTCAGTTTTGGGCAAACTAAATCCAGATTTAAACAAATTATGTTCCTTTCTTTTACAAAATGTATTCTGTTAATTACATGACAGGAAACTGAAAATGCATTTACTGTTGTCATCGAAATTTATTATTTATCAAATCTTTACACCATATCAAGTACCTATTTATTAGAATAAATTAGAATAATATCAAAACACCTTTTTTTTTCTTATTTTGACACAAAAAAAAGTGAGTGAGTGTTCATTTAAGTCACACTCTAAAACAATACGAGGGCTATTGTGACGGATCTAGTAAATCTGAATCCCGAATCAAGTGACGAGGATGACATCTGAGCTTGTATTCTTCTCTCCAAACTTCCACATCACTCTAATTAGGAAATTTTAACCCTCGGTAGATTTAACAAATGTCAGATATTGTTGCTAAAAAAAGACTTCTATATATAAAATTTATTATAGTTAGACCGCTCAGAATCACGACAACCTCCATTAAAAGTTTAATTAGAGTTGAGAAAAATAAAGTAAAATTTTTAGGAGAATGCTTTAAAAATTTTGTTGATGTTGATAAAAATACAAAAAGACAGTTTCTCAAGGAAAATTAAAATATGTATTTCAGATAAATGCACAGTAGCTTTTAAAGCAGAACTATTTTTAAATTTCAAGAATACACCTTTATCATAGAGTCGTTTTGTTTAAATGTCAACCAATTCCGGTAAACTAGTTGTTCTTTTAGATTCCTGATTTATTAAAAATGTCGGTTTTTCTACAATTTAACACATATAAGTGTGTAATAAAAAAGCATATATTTCATTTAAAGTACATATAAACTATAAACATCCTCGAGTCTATATCTCTTTCCAACAGATTTTTTTTTTCTTACTAAATGTCTGGAAATCTTTAACGATTTATAAAAGTTATTTTCTAAAGTGGAGAAGCAAGCAAACAATACAACTTAAATACAAACTTTAGACTCAAATATTGAATGAAGACTGGGTTTAGTATGAAACAATCGCACAAAGAGCCCTTTCTGCAACTTAATAGTTTAATATATCTTTTCAATTCTTATTTATCAAAGGTTTCCTGTCTTAGAACCCATTAGATCGAAAGATTGAGAATTTATTGCAGTGACTTTAAAAACAGTGTCTTTGTATTTCCAGGTAAATGTGAAATACTCCATTATGCATTTAAATTATTAGAATAATTCAATTTTTCAGATATATTACTTTAAATGGAAGTATAACAAAATCTAGTATTGCATATCATGTACTTAAGTACGATATATATAAAACCTTAATAAAATGAAATACAATCTATAACATTATTGTACGAGATTGGAAGAACTATATTTAAATTTCATAGAATATGCTGCATATCAATATTATCAAGTTTAAACGTATGGTTCATTTTTACGTGCATGAAAAAATGCTTAAATATGTCCTATAGATAAAGATAAAATATAATAGATTAAATAGCGAAGAATAGAAACACACAGGTAATTCTTATTCCAGATACGTATTTATGAAACACAGAACTTATTCTGAAAATTGTTCTTCTATTAGACTGTTTTAATGTATTTACCTCAAAGTATTTTTATTTCAAATATATACACAACGTTGCCATTTCGTGTGGCTAAATTTTAGACGAGCAATATTGTTTGCTTCGTTAGTAGTTGTGAATCATTTCGTAGCTTCATTTCCCTTAAAATACTTTTCATATAGTTATTTGATTCAAAATATCGCGTTTGGTAGAAATTAAATATTCTAAAGACTTTTCCAAAAGTTAATGATAATTTGTTTTGTAATTCTTCAGACTTTGTTTTTGAATTTATTTTAATTATGTTTTGCCTTGATTCGATTAAATCTCTAAAAATAATTGTATTAAACAATAAACCTAATTTAATTATACTTGTGAAGGAATAAAAAAAAATCAGTAACATTTATATATTTGTAAATTTTTATAAAACGAAATAAGACTGATATTAATCTAATTTATTTTATGACACAGAATCAATTTTAAAAATTTATCTTAAAAATTGAAAAGAAAAAAAAACCCATCATAAACCTGACTTCAAAATAGTAAGGCGTTCTCATTTTTTTTTTAACTTTAAACGGGGATTTTTCCCGGAAGTAAGTTTTCCCCCCCCTTTTTTTTTTGAAAAGAAAAGGTTTTTGGGAAACAAACAATTCCCTTTAAGAATTTATGGTTTGACAACGTTTGCCGTCTGCGTAAAAGAAATGACGCATGCGCAGAACGCTGAAGAAGAGGAAAGCAACAGCAGACCGACGTCCCCGGGTTAATCGATAAAAACGATGGCGACTACGGGGTTTCCCCACCAGAAATGAGTGCGGTTATCCAGTATTAACGAACACCACATGTACTGTCATCCAAGAATGCTTACGGACAGAAAAAAAGGGAATAAGAGGTTATGTCTCAACAAATGGTTTGTCGCTGCTTGCATGTTCAGGAAAGGAAGTTGAAATGGGTCCCTACAAGACCAATGAAAAACAGAGACCGTACGAGAATTTTATCGTTAACAATTTTTACCAGTAGTTTTCTTAAAGTGTTTGCACGTTGAGATAAATTTTTTATGTTTGTGGTCACTATGTCAAAAAAATAGTTCAAGATTCCCAGTTTGGATCCCTTTGGGTGTTTTTTTGCTTTTTGGGGGACAAGTTTCCTTTAAAACAATGACGAAAATTACTTTCGAACGCCCATCGTGCTTTTTTTAAAAAATTTACTTTGAACGCCCCTTTTAAATACATCTATATGCGTATTTCCCGTTTTTAGGTTTATTCGTTGCAATTTAAAATTTAAAATTTTATTTTGTCCTGAAATTTTTATTTAGTTTAGATTTTTTGTTTCCCCGACTTTTCAAAACCCGGATTTTGAAAAGCGTATAAATGAATAATATTTAAAATATTTAGTGTCACTTAGATTAAAAAAACGTATATAAAAGAGTTTTAAGAATATTACAACAAAAAATTTTTTAATACAATATTTTGACAAAAAAAAAACAAAAAAGATTCATTTTCAAAATTTTCCCTTTTGAAAAATGCTTCTTTTATAATAAAAATTTTCCGTATATTTTAAACCTCTGTCAAGGCTGAACTAAAATTTTTTGAAATATACAGCTTAGAAGTGGATTTACCATGTTTTACGAAAAATTTTTAAGAAAACGCCGATAATTATTTCCATTGGTTGTAATATAAAAAATAATGTAAATTTTTTAAAAAAATCATAGTTGAGCTTTTGTACAGAGGTTTGAGTATATACAGCAAAATATTTTTAAATAGAAGCTTTTTTCCCCGAAAGGAGAAGCTTTGAAAAGGTTATTCTGTCAAAATATTGTATTTAAAAATTTTTTTTGTAATAATATTTTAAAAAAATTTGCACATGTATTACAATCAAATGACACTGAATATCATGAAAAATATTAATTTATGCGCTTTTTAAAATCACAGTCCCGAACGAGTCGGATACCTTAACTAAAACAAAAGCTTTTTTCAAAAAGTAAATTTAAAAAAATATAAGTATTTCCATACAATGTGATCAAGTTGACGTTCTATTAAAAATATCTCTTTGTTAATTTTTAAAGTATCAGTTTTTGGGTATCATATTTATATTCAAATAGACATTTTATGCCACGACAGTTGCAACAAAAATTATGGTAAATAATATTGAACGTTTAAAAAAGAAATGAAAAGTTAATAAACAATGTAAACAGACAACAAATACAGAATTTCTGATTTCAGCTTTAAAATTTTTTCAAATTGTAGGCAGTTTACAATACTTTTAAAAACATGATACAGATTAATTAAGCCCCTCTCACACGAAAGATGTCTCTAAAAGTAAAATAAAATCAGCCTACTGTGCCATTTACTAATTTTTATGAAATTTTATTCCACAGACAAAAATATATTCACCTTCCTTAATAAAGAAGGAAAAGAGCACCGAAATATATATCAATACATATCTATAAATTAAATATAAATTTAGGAAAATGCAAAGCGTTTCCCTTTATGCGAGGGCATTTTTTTTGGCGGTTTTAAAACCTTTCCGAAAACAAAGGTTTTTAACACATCTAAAAAACCCTACCTTCGCCTCCAAATTAACCCTAAAAAGGTTTTTTACCGAACATAAAACGGCTTTTTAAATTAATATACTTTCACTCTTTTAATTTTTTCCCGTGAAAAGGATATACCTGCATTTTTTTTTTAAGGACCGAAAAAAAGGAAACTTAAATTTTTTGCGGGCATATTTCAGGGGAAAATATTAAAAGCTATTGGTTTCCGGGGTGGGTTCCCCCCAATAAAACGTTTTGCAACGGGGGGAAAATAATGAAGTATTACACTTTTTTGGGCTGTAACAGATAATGAGTCCATCGAAATATAGAAGGAAAAGGTATTTTAGAACTTTTTTGGGGCTTAGGGGGTTTCCGAAACTTTTTAAGGAATTTTCCAAATTGCTTGAATCCCCAAACGCGTTGAATTTTTTTTTAAAAATTTTAGCTATCAACACAAAACGTCAGATATTTTTTTTATCCGCTGCTTCGCGCTTTTATAGGGGGGATATTCGACATTAGATGTTCTAAATATCGTTCGAAAAAAAAACTTCGGGGACTTTTGGGAACACCGTTTAAATTATTTTTTTTCGGTGAAAAGCCGGCGCGATTCTTTGAAACTTCGATCGGTTGGTTTACTTTGCTTTACTTAACTAGGGTCAATGTGGTTCTATTTTGGGAAGATTAACAGAGATTTTTCAGGATAATGAGGGATATTGATTTTTTTCGATGGGAGGGAAAAGAATTTTTCTTAAAATGAAATGTTATTCTGAAGTGAAGAAAACGCAAAAAAAGGGAAATTTTTTTTTATAATGTAGTGCGCTTCTTTCGAAGGAACATTGAAGCAAAAGCAAAATGAAAGCTTTTGGAGATCGAAGCTTAAAAAGCGTGTTTTGAATTCTATTTTTTTTACGCCGATAATTTAAAAACCCTTTTTGTAACTTTGGTAAACATCTCTTTTTTTTGTGTAACATTTCAAAAACCAGGTTAGAGATTTAGTTATTGCAAAATTTTCTCTTCAAACACTTTCTTTATTGTTTTATTAGAATGCGTTAATAAAAAACAATATAGCAACTTGAATGAACCCTTTTAAAGACCTTTTTTTTTGGGCGAAAATGACCGCCGTCCTGTAAAGGTACATGTATTAAAAAGTATAAATGATATAGGTAATACAACAAAATATTTCTATTAACCCTTTAACTGGGGAAAAAGTTACCGATTCGCCCCCAGGTCCACGTTTTTCACATAGGCCGGGATGCAGTTTATTGGGGGGAAAAATCAAATAAGCAAAAATTTTTCTGAAATAAGTAAACCTTTGCCAAAAAGGTTAAGATCATTTTTTAGAATTTCAGAGTTTTGGGAAAAGTTTTATTGAAGCAGGCAAAAAAGAACGTATATCTGAAGGACGGATATTATGTCCTACATAGACGTTAAGCTAGATGGAAATATAGCCGGTGGACTTACGAGATTTAAAATTACATTTTTAAGTTATCCGGGAAATCCAAAACACAAACTATTTCTATTGTAGCAGCAATGACCACCCATACTGCAAAGATTAATATGTGTGCAGTAAAATTTATTTAAAAAAACTGTAATGAAAAAATAATCACGATCAATAACACATTTTAAGTTATCTTTTATGGAAACCTTTTAAAGGGACTATTTCATTCGGTTGAAATATCGACCCCTCATCCTGCAAATAATTATACGTGTATCTCAAAATTTATAACATAGAGTCGGTAAAATAACAAAATATTTCTAAATAAAAAATTTTGTTATCCCTTTTGTGGAAACCTTTTTGAACTATCCTTGAAATATCGACCACCCCCCTGTAAAGATATATGTATCAAGATTTATGAGATAAGATAGACAATAGAACAAAATATTTCTATAAATAACACACTTTTAAGTTTTCCCTTTTATAGTTTATTACAGAAATAAAAAAATAGTTTTAAAAAACAAGAGAATTATTTATTGGTCCTATTTTTAATTTTAATACTTTAAAAGGCACTGAAGTTTAATATTTTCTAGATCTTAGATTAAATAACAGCACCATTATTATTGTAATACAAAAACTTACAAAACTGTGCAATAAAAACGAATAGTTAACTAAAAAACCAACACAACTGTTGGGGGGCGATAAGGTAGTTTTAAAAAATACAAAATGTTAAGTACTTGAAGCGAAAGTTTTTCGGTTGAATCATTTCAGTTGTCTTGTATAAACGAAAAAAAAAAAGAATTCAAAAGGTGAAAATAATGCATCCTAAAAGGGAAATTTTCAAGAAACTTTAAAAAGATCAAAGCTTGGGGAATTGAATCCATCACAAAGTAGCAAACTGAACAACGACAAGTAGACGCAAAAATGGACAAAAACCCCGGTTTAACAGCCTATACATCTTGAAAACTTAGTAGAAATGAACTTTTAATACGGTTACAAGTTTAATTTATTTTTTTTAGAAATATACAGAGTGCTCATTTAAAGACTTGAAATCTTTACTCTAAATCATGGAGACGTGTTGCAAATGAGTGTTCAAGAACTTGGACATGTTTCTTGCATTCAAAAATAACAACGACGGATACTCATTTAAACAATTAAAATAAAAAATAAAAATTTAAGTCAATTCCTACTTAGATCAACAAAGAAAAATTTTATTTTAGCTACTTTTTAACTTTTAAACTTTTTTTCCGTGTGTAGAACGATATTAACCATAATCTGTACAAAAATTGATAAAATACCTTAAAAATTGCGGTTTTTTTAAATGGGTTTTCGTTGTTTTTTTCTTTTGCGAGAAATATTTAAGTATTATTTCTTTTAAGTTCTTTGTTTCCCGAGCAACGCTGGGCTAAGCGGAGGAGTTGGGGGTAGAAGTCATTTTAAAAAAGAGAATTAGAAATGTTGATTTTGTGAAGGAAAGGGAAATTTTATAAAAGTAGAGAAAGCCCGTGCAACGCCGGCCATGCAGTAGTATTCTAATTATAAATCTAAGATTTATATTGTTTCTTCATCCATAAAAAATTAACAATTTTTTTTTTATGATTATGAAAAAGAATTTAGAACATTTTTTTATCGTCTTTTTTTATCAAGACTAAAACACTTTATATTTCCTCCAAGATAATCAACTTTTTCCGTTGATGCCTTGCAATGTTTTTTATAAATTCTTGCAAAACTCTTTACAACTAATTTTGCCAATTCATTAATATTTTAAAAGTTTAAAAATTTTTAGTTGTTTAAGAGATACTATTTTAATATTTTATGAATCCTGAAAGAAAATCCATAACTTAAAATTCCTATTACTTCCTAAAAAAATGTCCCTATAGCACTTTTTTCCCTTATCGAATTAAAGATATTTATCGACAAAATTCCAAATAAATTTTATGCATACAAAGATATTTCATCTTGATATATTATGAGTGTATACCAGTTCTTCTCAAGCTTTCAATATTTGCGACCTAATTTTCAATCATAATTTTTATTGCTCCCCCCTCCTTACAATAATAATTTATCGAATGCAGTAATAATGTGCTTTGACGCTAAAGCTAGAATACGACTTTAATTATAAACCGTACAAATTAGCAAGATAAGTACTAAATTTTGCATATAATTTTGAATATGACAAGCTCACATATGGGAGTCACTAGTATTTATTAGACTTATTCTTAACTTAACATTGATAAATTAATTATCAATTATATTGTGAAGTGCTCATGCATTTATATCATATTAGTGTAAATGCGTATTTTTTTTATTATTATTATTATGTGTGTTTTATATTCGTATTTTTTTCCTAATTGGGCTGCGCATTGGTAATAACCTTTGTAGACCTAGTACACTCCCCAGGAACTGATATGACTTTTTAGCGCGGCACCATATGTTGGCAATACCAATTACCGCAAGTATATTTTTATTTTGTTCCACTTCCTTTCAGTAAAAAATAATTTTTTAATTAATCTTCTATTTTCGACTCTTCGATATGCCGCCCCCACGGGTTATCACGCCCCCTAGGGGGGCACGCCCCACAGTTTGAGAAACGCTGGTGTATACTTTAAGAACTTCAAACAGAGAAAGAATATAACAGAATGAAATTATGCAGAAGTATGGAGATGTAACTCATGTACCTCTTTTTGAGTTCCGTTAAGCATCTGTTTTTCAGTTCAAAAATTCAAAATTATTATGAGCCATTTTAACTGAAAAGTATGCCTTCTTTTAAATTAACTTCTTTTCCTAAACTAAGGAATGTAAAAGTGTAAATTTTACATTCTTTATATATGTATAAGTTATATATTCTTTTACATGTACATAACTCTATTTTCGTAACTTATATCTCTCAGACAGCTTATATATTGTATACACTCATGTAAAAACAAATTAACTAGAATAAAGGCATGCCAAATTCTCAGGATAAATCTAGAAGTTTACAAAGTTTTATCACTTAAACATCATGTACTGCATTTGAAATTAGTCTCCATGAATAACTTAAACATATATTCTGAGTAATTCTCTTTTAACAGCAGTTTTAGAACAAAAACCAAATCCACTAATTGTATTAAATTGCAAATTTGTTGATCCAGAACAATGCAATTAAATATAAAAGTATGACTACCACTTTGTACTAAATTAGTTTTTCTTTGAAAATTAGAACTAAACGAATTCTTTGTAGAAATTTGAATAGCTGGAAATTTTCAGATTTTCTTGTATCTTCTGTCTTGCGCAGGATATGAAAGAAATATTACGAAAACATTTATAGCAGTAAAATTTTAATTAAAATTTAATTAAAGCATCATCGTTTAATTAACACAGAAAAGTATTCTTCAAACCTATAACTAGAGTTAAGTAAATTCATCAATTTATAAAATTTCTTTTTTATTAACCTATGAAGAAACAGAATGTTTTTCAAAATAAAATATTCAATCTTTTTTTTTAATTGCTGATTGTTCTATTTTGTTTTATTGCAAATGGGGGCTTTATTGTTCTTTAAAGAAAAAAATTGATAAAAAAAAGAGTGTTTAAAATAGATTTACATTTGTTATTACAATATTTTTTTAATATTTTGTTCTTACTAACTTATTTTTTAATATAATTAAAGACATGAGAGAGAGAATTAATTTCACATGTTACTTTAAATTATTAAGACTCTTCTAATTTTGTTTTAAAAGTGAATGCTGTTAAATAATTTAAAATTTGTTTCGATATTAACACATGTGAATACCAAACAAAGAACAAATGAATCACTTGTGTATAAGAAATTATACTCATAACCTTGTATATAAGAGACTATACTCATTAGCCCAGTGCTTCTCAAAGTTTTAATACTTGCGACCCAATTTTCAATCATAATTTTCTTCGCACACCCCCCAAACAATAATAACGCACTGAATGCAATAATATAACGTACTTTGACGCAAAACCAGTATATTTTAAATTTATAAAAGATTCAAATTATCAAGAAAAATATTAAATTTTGTATATGTTATTTTAAATAATAGATTTTTTAAGTAAGTTATTTTGAAAAAAAGGGTATTTTAAGTAAATTATATATATTTTTAAGAATAAGAAGAGATTATGTTGCTTTTCTTTTCTAATTTTTAAATTGGAACAGATAACAATAAAAGTGCTACAAGCATTTTATGTCAGAGTATATTTTGTGTTTTGCTTCCTTTAAATAAATTTTTATAAGCTTTTAAAATCTTCTATTCTTTTTTATCCGGCCATTCGTGGGTTACCACCCCCCCCCTAGAGGGGCGCGCCCCACATTTGGAGAAACACTGCAGCTTGTTATAAAAAGTATACCATTATCTTGTTTAAAAAATGTACCATTAGCTTTACATAAGAAAATCCCTTTTTATTCAATTGAAATTTTTTAATTTATGAAAAAAAAAGATACTCATTAGCTTCTTTTAAAAGGGAAAAAACCCTTTAGCTTCTATATAAGAAAGTATACTCATTAGCTTCTATATAAGAAAGTATACTCATTAGCTTCTATATAAGAAAGTATACTCATAATATAAAAAAGTATTTATATAAGAAATTATACTCATTATATAGTTTCTGTATAAGAAAATAAACTCATTAGCTTCTATGTAAGAAAGCATACTCATTAGTTTGTATATAAGAAACTATACTCATTAGCTTGTAAATAAAAAACTACACTTATTAGCTTATATATAAGAAATTGACCGTCACTTGCTCGCTTCACTGGGCACTTCAGGATTGTATGATCATGTCCTTTTTTTAAAAAAATATTGATATTTTAATACTAGCGTTAAGCTTTCGATTTAACTAACTATCATTCTTATATATATATATTTTTTTAAAATATATATACCGTAATACCCCGGTCTTTTTAAAAATCCCCAGGATTTTATTCAAAAAAAATAAACATGCGTGCCAAATTTCAATTCTGTAGGTCAAATTGCTTAAAAACGTAATTTTTTATCTATACGCCTCCATAATCCCCCTTCCTCTGGAGTCAATTTCTACAAAATCCGTCATTAGGAGATTTCTACTCAACGAAAGGAGCATGCTTATCAAATTTTTTTTAATTTTAGAGAAAATTTTTTTTAAAAAAGAATTTTTTATCTATAACACCTTCATAATTTCCCCAACCCCTTTCCGAATCCATTTCCACAAAACTCACTCTTAACGGTTCGCTACTCCACAAGAGAGAAAAAAATTTTCCAAATATCAAGTCTGGTCTAATAACAGGAAATTTTGGGTGATGAAAGAGCAAGTCTCTTGTCACCAATAAAAAAAATGTGAAAATATCCATTTTCCTTAATGTTTTACTGATTATATGATAGGTATAATGAACGTTATTTTTGGCGCACAAACAAAATATTTACAATAATTTTCCAGAAATTTAAACTTTTTTTAAAATAACTAATTTTAATAAAGCATTTAAAAAAAATTTTTTTTTTATTTTAAAATGTGACAGTGTTAATTAGAATTACAAAATATTTTAAAATCCTTATTCCGCCTGAAAAGAATTATTTTTTAACCCTTTAAAGGGATCCGACTATTCGAAAGGATTTTAAAAGGGCATAAAAATAATTTTTATGATATTGATGTCCCTAGATTGTTTATCAAATTGTTTTAAGGACATTTTATAAAAAAAAACTTAAATACAATATTTTGGTTTAAAAATTTAAATTAGAATAACCTTTTTTCAAAATGTTTCCCCCTTTTGTGAAAACGTTCATTATAATATTATTTTTCCGTATATAACTGACCGTGTACAGAGGCCAACTGAATTTTGAAAAAAATTTACATTATTTTGATTACAAAACCCCTTGAAATAATTATCGGCGTTTTTTTCCCTAAAATTTTTCCCTCTGTTGTCGTAAAACATGGATAAACTCATTCAATTATATATTTAAAAGAAAATTCTAGTTGAGCCTCTTTTCAGAGGTCTGAGCTTTATACAGGTAGAATAAATATTATTATAATCGAAGCATTTTTCACAAAAGGAGAATATTTTGAAAATGGGTCATTCTATGTTCATTTTTTGTCAAAATATTGTACTTAAATAGTTTTTATTGTAATACTATTCTTAAAACAATTTTATATACATTTTCTAATCTAAGTGACACTAAGTATCATAAATATTATCCATTTATACGCTTTTGCAAAATCACGGTTCCGAACGTAGTAGGATACCTTAAGAACTAATTTAACGCAAAAACCATTTTTATATAAACATAACCTTTTATTAATTTTAAATCTTAACTTTGTAAATATATAGTATTTTTATCTGTTTTTAAAATACAAGGCCGAATAACTCGCTAATCCACTCAAAAATTCAGTGATATAAATCATATCAATTGCAGCACCCAGTTTAAATCCCGGCACGTAAATGTAGCATTTCATCAATTCCTTCCAGTTACGACTCCGACCACATCACCCAATTTTGATATTCCAAAGTGTATTGAGTGGAAAGAGCGTAGCTTTCAAAAATAGAAGCAATTATGAGCTCGCTATCATTTTACGCCACTCACCTCCTGGCCAAATTTTCCAGGAATTCCAACGAAAAGGCTTAATTGCTATTTACTTTAATTACGGTGTGCCTTGGATGCTGCGAGTGATTAGGAGCCGCCATAAAGTCCACTCTCCATTTCAGAATTGGTTTTAAAATCCCCGTCTGAGGAAACTGGAGTCCATATTGATGATATCATAATCCACAAAGCATTGGCCCGAGGTGCTGTGGCATGGAAGAGCAGAGACGCCATTTTTGGATGAAGGCTGCAATATACACGTTTGGGTGGATAGCGGTTATATGGAGTAAATAATTATTATTAATAGAAAACTACCCGTGCGGGAAAGATGTGCTATGCTGTGGAGATTAGGAGAAAAATCTATTTCAAAAATTAATATTTCCAAATGTATTTATTATATATATTTATATTTATTATATATTCATATTTATTATATATATATATATATATATATAGGCTTATTCTCTACAAACAAGAGATAACATCCATCAATCACATTCGAAAAACACATAGACAGTAGGAAAATCACACAATGAAAGACATATGAATAACCGAGATTAAAAATTATAAAATGGACGCTGCAGTATTATAAACATTGCTGACTTAGGACAGCTAATATATAAAACAATTTATATAAAAGTGGGGTTGAACCTGTTTCTTGGCCAGCCAACCTTCCCCCTTTATGTAAATAATACTGAGCAAAAACCTATTGACAGTAATGGACAGGAATATCTAAATTCATTACAAGATAGAGGTAACACCTAAAAATTGCACTTAAAAATGATGCAAGGCTTGCGCTAAATCTGATATATATATATATTATATTATACTTATATTTATATTACACAACTTCAATTATTCTACATAATGGTTTTTAATAGAACCAGGACTCGAACATCACCGATGGGGCTGAATTTGACCTCACTTTGCTACGAAAACTTTTAAAGTGTACATTTTTAGAACAAACTAGCTGGTATACTCGTTCTTCGCACAGGTGAATTGAAAAATTAAACAATACAGATTGAAGGAGAAATCAGTTTTTAATGAGTTAGTTTTACGTGAATAGCAAGTTAAACAAAAAAAAAAGCTTTTTTGTGCATATTTCAGCTGAAAAAAAAAGACCATATTTGTTAACTTTTAATTCTGTAAATCTAATTGCTGATAAAAAGGATTTTTTTTATTTATCACCCCCCGTAATTCTCTTGTGGGTCGAGTTTTGAAAACAGTTTCCTAAACTGATCTCTGCTCAATAAAAGTAACACATTGTCACGAGTTTTGTGTATGAACATTGAAAATAATGTACATATATATCTGGATGTGTAATACGTTAATATTACTTTCTGTCATATTTATTTTATGTTAAAATTGTAATATTCGCAAGCAACACCGTTCATTACATTATAATTGCGATTCAATGGATACATAGCGAAATGATGGTGATCGAGACAATTTTTCATCACTTTTGGTGACCCTGTTGGCAACTTGGCGATTGATTGAACGGTACACAAGTTGATATTTTGTAGCTCCACCTGGTGGTGAGCTGCAACAAAAAGGATAGCCAAAAACCTTCTCCACAAAAAATACAAATACTTGCAATTTTTATAAAAGGGTAGGTTGAACGGTGTTGAGTGAAGCTGTCAAAAACAAAACATCCATTTTATATAGAGAGATTATATTTATTTTTTTTATACTTATATTTATATTAATTTATTCTTATATTTGCATTAATTTACACTTATATTTATATTAATTTATACTTATATTTATATTAATTTATACTATATTTATATTACATTATATTTATTATATATTTGTACTAAAGGGGTTGAATTTTCTAAAAAAATGTAAAAAGATTTAATTTTGGTTAGACGATTTTAGACTCAAAATAAAATTATTTTTCTACAATATGAATAACAAAAACCAATTTTTTAGTAGTGAGTAATACAAAGAGGCTGAGTGGGGCGACACACTTCCAAGCCAAGGTTGGGGGGTCCAAACCCCGGTCGACAAGGTGACTACCTTCATCCCTTCAGGTCGAAAATGAGTACCGTTGCTTGAAACAAACAGGGGGTTTTAAGGGAAAAAACCCCCAAATGAATAGCTACTCATTCACATTAATGACCAAGGTCGTGAAAACGGAGAGGGGCACAGTAGATCTTGGCCCTCATGAGCTGTTGCACCACTGAGTTAAGTTTAGTTTTTAAAGTAGTACAATGCACACAATTTTTTAAAACCCCTTTCCCATCCCGTTATCGTCGAATCAATCCGACCCAAAATTTTTTCCATCTACTGCTGGGAAATTTAAAATTTCGACAGTAGATGTTCTTACGAAATTTAATTCAAAAGAAGCTGTTAAATTGTAAGGACGCCCCCGGTGCCCTTCCCCCGGGTTATCAGCGTGAGCTAGAGGTGTGGAATAAATGAAGAAAAAAGGCCCCATGATTTAAATGGCTTTATTAAGATCTTAACATAAACTTTAACAGATTAGATAATAATATGATATGTGACAGAATCTACGGTGGCTAAACACACAATATATATAATACCGAAATAACGTAACCCGGACCACTATCAATAACTAAAATTATAAGTAGTTTTCAAGCAGAAGTCGGCAACCTAATAGCTGGGTGTGCCAAACCTATCTACCCATATGATTCAGAGTGCCATAATGTAGGAAATAGTTGAAGCAATCCGATTCCCTCGGAAATGCATGCGTAAATGGCAAAAATACAGATTTAGAAGTTTTATTACATATTAATTATGTATCTTCAAAAGATATTTATTAATATAAAAACAAACAACATATAAATAATGACTATTATTTCAACATAAATAATAAAAGTTTACATGTAGTATGTATTATGTATCTTTTAAACATATTCATTAAAACAGGAAAGGAACAATATAAAATATAAGTATTCCTTCTGTGTAGTTGAATTTAAAATATATATTGTTACGTTGATCGGGGTTCGACGATTTTATGCAGATCAGTCTCAAAGAACAAGACAGTTGTTTAAGAATTTATAGTCGAGAAAACAATCCTTGAAATACAAGATTCAACAGCAAAATTAGCAAAATAAATATCAGAAGGTTTCCCTTTCAGCGCTCGACACAAAAAAAGTGCAAAAAATACAGTAAAAAGATTATTCACAAGCACCGCTCGTCCTACTCAACAGCCGAGCTAATCGCTAGTCTTTACGATCAAGGCAAGACTACTGATCGCTAGTCAAAACAATGCTGACTCATTTTCAGAGAGCATCTCTCTATTTATAGACCTCGCGGATCTTCGAGAAAGATCAGCTTGTGTCATAGATCGTGAAATTAGTTTATTTCTCCACAAATTTCCAGAAAACCCATAGGTGTTGAACTCACCCAAAATGGTCTCCAACATGGTCACCAAGTCACCAAATTGGTTGCCAAGTCACCAACTTGGCTCTATCGCCAAGATTTCGCCAAGTTCCCATTGAATCACCATTATTACGTAAAGAACGGCATTGCTTGCGAATATTACAGTTTTAATACAATAAATATAACGTAAAATGCATTACACATCCAAATACAAATTACTTACACTATTTTACACAAAATTCGTAACACTATTTTAATACGAACTTTGTCCCTGCAACGCTTTACTTCATATAGCAATATCAAGGATTTCAATTCGACACGATTCTGAATGTTCGGTTGTTGAGTAACTTCTTTGCGGACTTAAAACATTTTTCATGAGAAAAAACTTGTTCACACAGCAATGTAGAATCAAAAGCAGAAAGCTGAGTATATGCCACTTTTTCTCTTCAAACAACTAAATCTCTGCAGCAATGACATCCGACATCTTAAAATAGATGTTGTTAGTGTTACTTTCAAGTTTTTTTCGTAATTCCGTAAATTTTGTTTTCCATAATTCTGATGACATTAGTTTAAAAGCATTAGTTTTGATCTATTCAAAAATTAACAAACATTAACAAATGTGTAGAGGTGTGTATAGTGCCGCCTAGACTTGTACCGCACGCTCGTGCCGTTGGCTGCCGAACCCTGTTTTAACCCCTTAACTCGTTTGTCCGTACGCTGTGCGGGTACTGGTATTTTCTTCTTTTTACCTTTTATTTGCATATATATTTATATATATAATTCTTATAGTAAGTTGTTAGAGATATTGTTTTTAAGAGATGAAGAGTTTGCCCATAATACTGAAATACTTCTCATCCGGAATTTTCTTTGTGGTAAAGGCGGGAATTTTTCATTAAATTCAGGAATTTAGAATCTTGAAAATATTCGATAAAGAACAGGGATTAACAAGGCAATGCCCAATTTGTTGCTTGAGAAGAAATGAAAATGGAAAGGTAATCCAAAAACGCCGGTAACATCTTTATCCCAGTTGTAATGCAAGATTTCGTATTACACCATATACGTAATTGCATGTGCATATTGTTCTCAAATTGTGTGTGCATATATGTATACACATACAAAATCCTCAACAGTTTGAAAAAGAAGTACGAATATGAAATTTTTTGTAAGGATGAGATTAATTCCTTAAGGATATATGAAACATTATTCATAGCATGCTACGTGTGCTTGAAAAAAGCAAACATTTAGGGTTTTTTGTGTTCCACACAATTATAAAATAAAAAAAGGTGTGAAAATTTTAAAATTGAAAATTCAATTCAAATTCTTCCATTTTCGCATTATGTTAAGTATTATATTACAATGTATTCAATAAAAACGCCCTTTTTGGAACATTTTTCAAAAAAATCTCCACTTGGGGGTTATTCAATGTTTATTTCTTTCGTATTTAAAAATTTTTTAAAATTTTTTAAAAAAAACCCCTGTTTTACCCAACAAATTAAAAAAAAATTTCAATAGATTAAAAGAAAGGCGAAGATAAGAAATTATTTCATACATAAAAGAACGGATTGTTTCTTAAGAAAAGAAGTACTGCAATGAAATATACTGTTCTCTTGAAGTAATATCAAAATCCATTGTTAGTTATTTTTTCTTGGAGAAGAAGGGAAAGACGTTAGAATGATATGTAAAGTTTGGCCCCCTCAAATACCTAAGATAGTTTTTAAAAATATTATATATATATATAATTTTTTTTTAATCTGTTTTTTTTTTTTTGATAATACTTTTTGAATAACCTTCAAAAGTTTTGCGTAATTGGTTTTCTAAAGTGTCCTTCAGAATATAAAATATCTTTTTACCGAAAATTCAAACATATTTCGGATAGAAAAATGTTTGATTTTGAATTTTTAGAATCATTTCAATTATTATCTTTCTTTTATCTTGTATCCAACAGAATAATATTTTCCCTCTAATGAAGCTGCGGATTGGTATTTCTACCTTTGCAGACCTAATACTTTCCCCAGGAGCTGGTATCACTTTTTAGTGCAGCACCATATAGGCGATACCAATTATTGCAAGTAATGCAAGTAATTTTGACACCCAGTTTCCTCCCCAGAGGGAGACACCTGAGCTCTGCCGATGCGAAATTTGTATTTAGAAATTTAATTTTGTCGAGAGCATCCAAGCCAAACGGACATTCAATGGATTTTTTACGTGCCACATAATCATACAACATGGCCACTGTCTATTTTCTGCATCATGAAAATCCATCGACTTGGGCCGGGGTCGAACCCGCAACCTTAGGTGCAGAAGGCCAGAGACAAACCAACTACGCCACCCAACAAGCACAGAATAAATAATGCTAGAATATCTTTTGATACCAATAAGAGAACTTAAAATTAAATAATTTCATCCACAAATATCTTTCAAAAAATGGAAGCAGTATTTAAAGAAATGAAGGAATTGCAAAAAAAAAAAAATGGGTTTTTTGTTCAAATGGGGCTGCGGCTTGATATTTTACCATTGCAGACCTAGTACATTTCCTGGGAGCTGGTATCACTTTTTAAGCAGCACCTTCTAGGCGGATACTAATTGCCGCGATGTAATTTTGACGCCTAGTTTCCTCCCCCAAAGGGGAGTTCCTTAGTTCTGTCTCTGACGATGCGAAATTGTATTAGGAGTTTAAATTTACCAAGAACACCAAATCTAAACAGGCTCTCTAGGGTTCTTTAATATGCCGAATAATCCCACTACATGGACGCTGTTGATTTTCTGCATCATGAAAATCCACCGACATGACAATAATATACATTATTATGTCAAAAGATTTTTATGATGCATAATAATATACATTATTATTATTGCAAGGAATCATGGTCATATTAAAAAATTCTACATAACTGAGAAAGAAAAAATACTAAAACTGATAACCAAGAATAACAAAAAGTCAATTGGCCGAAAAGGAAAACTATTATGTTTTCTAAAGTTGGAACCGATTTAGGGCAGTAAATTAGGGTTAAGATATACATATCATGTAACCAAATTAACAAAAAATGATGTTGAGATCGTAAGACATACGTAGCGATCGAGAATTGTTTAAAATATTGCTTTGATTCAATTTTATTCTGCATCATTTTTGTACTCATATTAAAATTAAAATTAAGATGAAACGTTGATCGGTAAAATTTTAAAAAGTAGTTTTTAAATGAACTTCATTTCAATCCATTGAAATGAAATTTTGTTTTTAAAATAAGATTTTTTTAACAAAGCAAACGTCACATTCCAAAAATATGCTACGGCTAAATAAAAATTGTTACTCGATTAATCATATCGTTCTTATCATGTCCCGATTTAAAAAAAAATAGTTGAATTAAATACTAATAATTCTATAAATTCGAATACACTTACTAATTGTTCAACGTTAGAAATAAAATAACTAATTTTTACAGTGATTAATATTATAATTTCTCATACATTACTGTATCAGAATTCATTTTAAAACAAGCTGAGAAACTCTATATAAGTGTGGACAAACATGGCTACTAAAGAAAGGTCTGGCTACATTTACTTGTAGACGAATAGACGAGGTTTCTACAGTTCCAGAGATCCTTTGGGTCCAACTTCCAATCTAACTCCATCCGGAATATTACCAAGGATTTTGCCGCTCCAAGCATTTCCCTGAAATGTATCAATTCGCAAAATTGTCGCTGTCTGATACCATTCCCAGAAATAGGACACTGAATATATATATCAGCTCTACTATGATACGATTGCAATTTATATTAATCAGTCAACTTTTAAGTTATATAGATGAATGGATAGAAAATGTTTTAACAGATTATATTTCAATGTATTAAATTGTTATTATAAATTATTTCATTGGTATTTCTTAACACACATACATTGTATTTGTGTATGCTAAATTAACTATTATCACCTGATTGATTGATGTGGCCGCGGTAGCCCAATGGTCATTATCACGAATTCGTGTCCGGTGTGTCATAAGTTCGAGCTCCTGTGCCACTGAAAAGCCTCCATGCAGAGAGTATGAGGCACGTTAAACCTGTCGAGGCTCAAAGTCCTTTCGTTGGCGTGGTGTGAAAAATCGGAGAGAGTTGTACTAGCTCAGATTGTAACGAATCTATTAGCGCGTACTTCCTACTAATTCTCTTGGGGAGAATAATGGTTCTTTAAATATTATTCTACAGAAAACTTTCCTCCTCCGAAGAAGACGCTAATTATTCAAATCAAGGTTTGTATTTAAGTATTAACTTTCAAAATCCGAGACAGAGAGAGGTTAGAATCTAAGCGGATATCAGCTAGTGATTAATGTAAAACTAGGTGAGAGTGCTTCGTAGATTATTTGATTAATATTAAGAGGGACGATTTGCTCAATTAATTATTTAAATTGGATTACTGTCGGCTTGAATCAGAGTACCTTAGAACTTACCTTCATATTTAGAGGGTGTATTGCCAGGACATACTAAGAGTAAGTGATCCAATTTGTAATGAAATCTCCAATTATTCGTCTACCTCACTATTGTTCCCATATTTATCTATTGGTGCATTTATTAACTTGGGTTGTTGAAATTTGTGACGTTGTTGAGAAAAGTTAATAAATTGAGTTTGTCTTGACTATGGCTTATCTTCCTTCTAATCCTCGTTTACTAATGATGGTACCACCCATAATTACAAGTGACGTTCTCAACACATCACCAAGGTTCAAAATTATGGTCCGTCGCCAATAGTCCTCGTCTTGCTTTATAGTGTGACATTAATGAGCACTCACTCATAGTTGATAGCTTATCAATATCTCGCTTAACACAGGGTATCTGCGCCTGTTTTCGAACCTCTTGGGACACCCCAACTCTAACACGTGTATTTAAACAAGAAAAATTTTAAGTCATTGATACTAACTGAACGTACTAGTTTGTAAAAACAA
>BMAV01005517.1:0-59006 GCA_019973955.1 Trichonephila inaurata madagascariensis | reverse complement strand
ACTCAAAAATAAACCCCCAAGTGAAACGATGTACTTCCTTCGAATATTTTTCGCTTGCAAGATATGAAAGGTAGTTGAAAATTAGTTCCACTCATAAAATTGTGGCTACTCGACTATTGTCTGTTATCACTAACCATAATCGTTCAAAATAGAAAAAGAATATCAATTCGCACTCGTACAACACCGACATCAAAAAGCAAAATTGATACATCTGTTTTCTTTATAAATAATTTTCCAATAAATTTTTAATACAATGTTCTTAAATAAGTGAATTTCTTTTTAAGGGGCCATGACCGGGCCTCTTAAAAAGGATCGGTGGGCCACAGGTTGAGTTTCGCTGCTCTAAACGATCCGGACGTATATATACGTCATTATGAAATACGATCTTTTCTTCGCACTTCTATTAGTGCAACTATTTCGATGGCTTTCAAATGCAATAAAATGACCTTGACAGTGTTTAAAAAGAATTTATTTATCTCAAAGAAAAAATTCTTTTTATACCTTTTCTTTTCCCTCAAAAGCACAGCATACGCTCGCCTATGTGAAAAAGAGAGTGAATCACGGATTTTTAATTCACAGTTAAGGGTTAATAACAAAAATGTTGTTGTAGTGTGAGAAAGAATGTAAGAAATATTTTTATTTTTGAGGAGCTCTAAGTATCATTGAATCTGAAACGTGTGTAACTACATCGAAGGAATTTTCATAAGACATTTTAAGAATTTTAAAGGGAATGTTTTTTTGAATTTCTTAAAATGTAAAATTTTGTAATAATATAAGAGTTAATTCTTTATTTATATATAAATATACTAGAAAAAATATTTAGAGTGACTTGAAGAAAACTACTTTTCTTTAAAAAAGATTATGTGAATAATTTTACCGTCAATTGCGCTGAAACTTTTTCATACTCACTCTAAAATTCTAAGCATTTTTATAAAATGCAAAACTATTATAATATTACATTCATAAAAATATTTTAATTTAAAATCTATGCACACGTTGTAAATATGATGCAATGGAATTTCAAAATGGTACTATTGTTTTGGATTGAGCGCTTAGAGAACTTAAAATATATCAGGATTTATAGGAGTACCTTTTGTTCCAAATCAAAAATAATTCTTAATTTTAAATGTTCATTCTCGAATATTTCTAAATGAATAAATAAATAAAATTTTACAAAATAGAATTTGTCGAAATCAATAACGCAATTCATTAATGAACATCTTTTATTTGGACATCACAGACACGGCGCACATTTTACACTGAAGATAAAATCATAAAGTAGATAAAACGAAGTGGTTGCAACGCCGCTGCAATTGCAGTTTCAGCAACTCTTCTCCGCAGTTATTCGTGTCAATTTACAATGAAAAAAGTTCAGATGCAATAAATATTATTGGAGGATTTGTAAGCGAAAATTTATGACGAATAAAGATTGCAGACACATAAAACGACTAGGAACTTCTAATAGGTATGTAAAATGTTTCAGGTATGCAATGTATGACCTAGGAATGAATTTCAGAACCAATTCTCAGGTGAGCATTGCATGAACTGGGAATATTTAGCTGCGCAGCCTGGATACGTATCAGGTTAAAAATATAATTTAAAGAACAATATGTAAAATAAATCAAGAAATATAAATTTTTTTAAAGTCAATTTCTACTTAGTTCAATTAAGAAAAACTTATTTTGGTTAGTTTTTATTAAATAATTACAATGAATATAAATATGTATATACGTAGGACAGAATCACAATATTAAATGGTAAAACACCTTTTAAATTAACATTAACAATTTTTAGCCACATTAAATTTGTAATTATATTTTTAAATAAAAGTTGAACATAAGAATTTACTAGAATTTGGTAAGAACTTACTTTAAAACCAGTGTAAAAAGAATGCTGACGTCTAACTAAGATACAATTATTCAGTTTAAGTTAAATCTTCATCACAACTTTAACACATGCTGTTTTATCCTATAGTGCTGCCATCTAGAGGAATAATATTGACTGAAATATATCTCTCAAAATATAATTAATTAATTAAATTTAATTAACGAATTAATATTTAAAATATTGTATTAACATCAAATGTCATCCACTACAAGTTTAAAAATGTATTTGAACTTGAGTGGACGAATAAAAAGTATTTTTTTAAAGATTGAAAATTTATGAACAAGATATATAAATATATATACAGAGAGTGTGAACTAATAATAATTGAAAAAAAGGCGTATTACTATTGAACTATCCAAAAATGGATGCAGATAATATAGTTTGATAAAAACAGATTTTATTTGTATTCTATTGACAGAATTATTGACATGAGAACAGCTGATGAAGCTTTTGTATCTGAATGTGCTCAAAAATTTATGGAGAAAAAAAGTATTATGTTTTGAGAACCAATTCCTATAGAGCTGAAACTAACCTTAATCGAAGTATCTAATTGCATGAAATATGTGCTTAAACTATCAGAAAAAGTATAGACATATTTTCTAGCTTCACAGAGTAAAATGAAATTATGAATCTATAGTTTCAAGATGATAACTGTACTGTTTATCGAGCTAAATTATACATAATAGGATTGTTGGACACGAGAGATTGTGTTCCACATATCACATGGCTTGAAAGTTCACTAAATCTCCGTCTCATTGAGAAAATGTGGGATATGTTGAACTGCTTAAAGGGGGAATAAAACGCCCATCACCGTATTTAGCTTCATTGAAGGACCACAAATAATTTAGGAGATAGTTAAACTCGATACTAATATAACGAAATCGTTCTGATAGTATGCCTAGAAAATCAAAGATCTCGTTTTTTCAATGGTAAACGTAACAGCATATTAATAACTAAAAAAAAGGATTCCATATTTTTTACCCAGTGTTTTTATATAAATATATAAGGAAGTCAATTTAAACTAAATTTCCATGTACCATTTATACCAGCGATACTCAATCTAGGGCCCACCGAGCCTTTTAAGAGGCCCGGTCATGCTAATTGCTCAGAGAAATTTATTTATTTACGAACATTGTATTAAAAATTTGGTGGGAAATTCTTTCGCTAAAAATCAAATATATCAATTTTGCTTTTTGCTGTCGGTGTCGTACGGTTACGAATCGATGCTTTTTCTATTTTTAACGGTTACAGTTAGTGATAACATACAACAGTGGAGTAGCGACAATTTTACGGGTGGAATTAATTTTAAATATCTTTCATATCGTATAAGCGAAAAATATTTGAAGAAAATATATCGTTTCAAGACGACTGAAGTTGACTATTTTGTAATGAAAAACAAATATGGATCAATAATTGTATGATTTGTCATGAAAGTGCTGTATTTAAAAAAATCCAATAAACAGGAATCATTCAATGACACTTTGCCTCGAAGATCTCTTTCAAAAGGTAATAAAGAGGCGTTCTTGAATAATCTTTGCAACAGCCCCAATGTGTTTTGTCAGTGGTAATGTCACAGCGGTAACAGACATCCTATGAGGTTTGTAATATTATTGGTGTGAAACCGCTTGCAGATGTAGAAATTGTGAAGTATTTCTTAAATGCATCTAATTTAGTGTTAGTGACAAAATAATAATAATAATAATAATTAAAAAAAGTAAATAATATTTGGACCAATTTTCCGCATTTTAAATTTCCAATGTTATCTTGGCCTTAAAGCATTTCTCCCCTCCCCATTTATCCCCATGTTGCGGCGTGTTAAATAACTGAAATATGTATGGGCCAGCAGAAAAAAAGGTAAAATACCCCTGATTTATACAATCGATATCTCGGAAAAATCCTTATAAAAGATGTTTACTATAGTTATAATAGCATGTGCATGAGTGTGTCTTCTTTTAAATTATCTTCTTAATGTAATGAAGTAAGATGGCGGTATCATTATTCAAAGGAATGGACATGAAAGAAATTTGAAGATTTAATTAGAATTTAGTCCTTTATCATGTTAATTAAATTCCGACATAAGAGATCTTTTTGCTGTAAATTGTCAGTTATATTATGACGTTGTAAAGCGGAAGAGTTTGGTGAGCCTTATACCTCAAAATATTATCCATAAAAAGACCTGATTGGTTAAGATGAGTGCTCTTTTTGAACCTTTTCCGCAGTTTGAAAAAAGAAAGGGTAAGTACAGGGATTTAAATTTTCATCGTGAAGATTAATTTAAGGAAACAAGGGTAAGTAGGAAGGCAATAACAGTTACTCCGGGTTAAAAAAAATTATAATGCACACTTTACTGCTTCGACATGAGTTTAAACCGACATAACTGTTTTTCTTATAAAGCATAATTCAATAAATTAACTTTTTAATGTTGGCTCTGTGGTGGAGAGTATGTTCTGTGGAGAATACACACACGAGAGTATCTTGTTTGTTTGAAATTTTTTTTTCAATTTACATTAATAACACTTTTATATATTTATTTATGTATTTATCTTGGGGGAAATTTTTCAATCGTTAATAAAAAAATGTTAAAGGCCCATTGAGCTGAAATTTTTATAATGATTTTTTTGGGATGACAAATAATTTAATTAATTGTAAAAATTTAATTGTTTAAAACCAATTATTTAAAGAATTACAAATAAGCCGTTTGCTTTTTTTTTTGGCGACTTAGCGCCCCTTTTTGACTTTTTCCAAACTTGAAAATGTTTTTTCTCACGTTTTAAAGCTTTCAATTG
This sequence comes from Trichonephila inaurata madagascariensis, assembly GCA_019973955.1. Taxonomy (NCBI): domain Eukaryota; kingdom Metazoa; phylum Arthropoda; class Arachnida; order Araneae; family Nephilidae; genus Trichonephila; species Trichonephila inaurata. The sequence goes on along the minus strand of BMAV01005517.1, from coordinate 54,333 downwards.
AACTGAAATTTTAATACAATTGTTTTATGAAAAATAGATATTTTAAGATAAAAAAATTATTACCTAATGTTGTGATTCTGTCTTTGTATATAATATTTATATTATTTGTAACTATTTAATAAAAAGTAGCTGTAAAAAATAAAATCTTTCTTTGTTTGAAGTAGGAATTGACTTAAAATTTTTTTTTATATTACTTGTTAATGTGTAATTGGATTATGTTTTGTTACTGTTATCCAAATTATGTAAATTTGTATTTGTAAGTGTTTAAGGGAGTCTTTGATTAATCTTGGAGTAGATTATATATTTATAGCAAGATTATTTCAATAAAATATTTATGAAGTATTAAACTTTACAAGATTGTAGTTCTGATTCAAATTCTTTGGCAGAATACTTTAAACTGATGTCATTTGTCCCTCAGCACGTTACATTTATGTTTTGAAATTGTCTGTTGAAGTTTGATTAGTAAGAAAAAAAATTACTTATGTTTGGAAAGCAAATTTCTTTAATTTCGTACTTATTAAAAAATTTAAATCCTTGCAAAAGGAATGAATTATTTGTAAAGAATGGGTTCACTAGAACTATACTATAGTGATAAAAGACGAACTTGATGTTTTCTAAATATATGTATATATACACATATATATTGAATCCATAAAACAGGTTTCTTTTCAAAAAAAAAAATCAGTAACTATTCCAGAATGAAAATTTATGATAAAGTAATGGCAATAAAAACCATATTTTTATTCTTTAAATTTTCTTCTTATCTTAGATTTGAGTACCTCTCTTTTTTTATCAAAGATAAGCATAACTCTAATTCTAAGACTCAAAGCTTAAAATACCCTTTCATTAAAAATTATGTTAAATAAGAAATATTATACTTTGACATTGTTTTTTTTAAAACCCCATTCCCCTCATTTATTCCCCTTTTCCAATGTTTAAATTTGTTGCAACGGTTTATAGTAAATTTTGGTATTTTTAAATAGGGGTAATAAATAAACGGAAAAGAAACAAATACAAGATTTTCCCTTTTAGTAACTTTAAAGATTTTTTTCTAAAAAAAAGGCTTTTCTATCCAGAATGATATTTTTTTCCAATCTAAAAAACCTATTTCTTTTTAATTTTTGTTAAATTTAAACTAGAATCTTTTATTACTAAAAAAAGAAGAACTTAATACAAAATCTGTTCCTTCCTAAGTTGTCTGGGTTTATTTTATATAGGGCGTTAGTGAAAAATATATATATAGCTTGTTTTAATAACAAACAATATTTTTATAGATAACATTTAAATTGAAACCCAAAATTTTTTTTCAACTCACGTAAATTTTAAAAGGAAATTTTTTAGTGCCTTAAATTTTTTTTTAAAATTTTTTTTCTTAAAATTAATTAAATTACTTTATTAATGCTTTTAAGCCTATAGCTCTGAAATGTATTTCGTAGAAGTAATTCTGTTTTTTCGCTTGTTGGGGCTTTGAAAAAATTTTTAATTCCCAAATACTAAACCCCCTTAATCAAATCAATATCATCATAGTTTATTGCTTTTTTAAAGAATTATCTGCTTTGAAATTTTTTTAACTTTCTATGAAGAAATCAAATTAGATATTATAAGAAAAAATTTATTGAAAAAAAAAAGCTTTTGTTTTTTTTTTAAAAATCCCCAAAGAATATGAATTGTTATTTATAGAAAACCAAATGATTCCGAGGATTATGTTCTTGTTCCTGTGGTAGAAAACGCTTGACAATAATGAAAGGGAATGTTTTCTTTTCTATGTAGGATATACATCTAGCCATTCCCGTTTTCTGTGTGTCCTGAGAGACAGAACAAAAGTTTAATGGAGGAACCAAAGTGAATTATAAATAAATTCTTTTTATCAAACCTATAATTTAAATTTTCATTAAATATTATTTTTATCTGAATTTTTTTAGGCTTATTCAAAATTCCTTTGCAAACTATTCTATCCCTAGTTCAACTATATATTTATTTTTCATTTAAGTTGATTTTAAAATAATAATTTTACAACCGAAAAACAATTCTATAATTAAAAAAAAGCTCATAAAAAAGTAAGATAGTAATAGTTTCATTTTGATACAAGGTGTACAGATGATTAAACAGGGAAAGGTTAAGTTTAAAATTTTATAAGCAAATATAATATGCCATTAACTAAATTTAGAGGGTTATTCTGAATAGTAAGGGATAAAAAATAATTAAATTATCATATTTCACAAGTAATAGAATATTCAAATTGATTCTAATAATAAAACTAAATAGATAGAGTAGAGTAGCGAAAACTCGGCCTAATGTGGACCGAGGGAGTGGACGAGTTTATGAAAAGGGGTCGAGAGTGGGGTTAAAAAAGAAGTGCGAGTGTTTTTTCAGAAAACATTGTATGTAATGTTTGCTTGACAATACAACAGAAGATAAACTGCTCTAATACTCTTACAAAAAGGAAAAGTGAAAATTAATGAATACATAGTACAGTAGAACGTCGCTTATCCGAACGTTAATTATCCGGAGCGTCAAATATCCGAACCAGTTTTTTTTTGTCAGCTTGGAAGGCAGAAAGGACTACAATGACGACCACAGGGATGAGATTACCGACTTTGTCCAATGGATCCCAGGATTTCAAGAATGCGATGAAGATATAGAAACCTGGATGGCAATCAATGCAGATGACTCAGTGGATTTCAAATGCTAAATGATGATGAGATTGTGACTTTCATGCAAGCAGCATCCGACCCTGTCGACGATGAAACGGATGAAGACGAGGACAACAACAACGAAAGTAGCAAGGATCCATCAAATGCTGGTACGTTTTCGGCGTTAGAAACAGTTATGGAGTGGTACGAACAACAATCAGAGTGTTGTTCTACTCAACTACTGCTGCTCAAGAGATTCAGAGATCTTGCAGCGAAAAAACGAAAGTAAACAATGGTACAGCGCAAAAAATAAGGGATTATTTTCCACAATAAAGGTAAAATTGCGACATTTTGCACCTATTTTTATTTTTCTACAAGCACGTTTACCGCATGTGATGATTTTCAATGTTTGCATAGTGTCCGGCTCCAGGGGCGGCTCTAGGGCCGGAACAAACTCGACCCTTGCCCGGGGCGGCAAATTCTAAGGGCGGCATTTGGATTGAATTTGAAAATTATATATTTTTTTGACACAAAAAATTTGATTTATTTTCTGAAATACTATTGGGTGTGAATTTGGTATTTCATTTATTGCACCTTACTTCCTTATTTTGTACTCTGCATGCTTAATGTCAGTTTTTTTTTTACGTTGGAACTTAAGTGTTCGAAGCAGGATTATATGTTCAATGTTGAAATTTGATATTTGTACATCTTTCACTAGTAATTTTTTCCCCGTCCCGGAGTGGGGTCACTACGAACATTCCTTTCACCCATACGATATCCGGTGTCAGCTATCTAAAAAGGCACATGTGTAATAAAAATTTTTTGTAGATAGTCACAGGAGTTGTATTATTTTAGTAGTTACTAAAAGGTAAAATATAAATGTTTGTGATCCCCACCATCAGAAGACTCATTTTAGATGAAACTGGCATTTTGAAATGGGTGATTCCTTCTCTTACATTTTACTCGTTTGAATTAAAATAAGGGATTATGTCCTTAATTTTGAATTATTTTGTATCTGACTTTTAAAATATATATATATATAAATATAATATTGCGGTATGTTGCCTTTTTGTTCGCTTGAATTGTTCAAGTTTTATAGGTGTGTATTTATGGGAAAAACATTTCTTTTAGAATTTTTTTTTTATTTAGAGAAGGGCGATTTTTCATTTTATCCGGGGGGGAAAAATTAAGAGCCGGCCCCCCCGGCCCATGCCATGGATCGATTGGTGTTCGGTTATCTGAACAATCGCGTATCCGAACGGTGTCTGGTCCCAATTGATTCAGATAAACGATGTTCTATTGTATTCAGTAAATTACCTGATCAGACACACCTCAGAAAAAAAATATAAAGCTATCTATAAGGAAAATTAAGAAGCTACTTTTTTTTATGAGAAGCGAAATGTCTTGTTGTCTTCCTTCTTGCTTTCTATGTTTTGCAACTTCCTTACGAAGATGATGAAGGAACAGTAAAACCATTATCGACGCACCTTGTTGTCCAAAATACTGAAGGTGACCTTTAGACAAATACGACAGCCTTCTGTTCCTCACTGTGTGTAATCTTAGGAATTTGTACAGCGTCATCAACGTAAACGTCTCTTCATCATTTTCCGCCATTTTTTTCGTTAACTGAGACAGCAGCAATAATTTCTGCATAAGACAATCTGCAAAGGTGTGACCGAGTTATCCGGACTACCGAGTAATCGTGTGCCGAGTTTTCGGGACACTCTACTGTATACTAAATGATCAACTGATGAAATTGAATTTTTCATATTGAATTAATTACAAATTAAATCTTTTGAGAAAAAGCATAATCCTTTAAAATTATTATGCGAAATCTTCTATTTCTGATTCTCGAAGTTTTATCTATTTATGTATCTTTTATGCTATATAAGTTTTTGTTTTTATAGAAAAATAAAATTGAAGTACTAAAATTGGATAAGTAATTCAGTATTGAGTATTTTGCCTTGACACCAGCAAAGTAACTATCATCACTTTTCAATTTAAAATGATTTTCTGAAATTTTTTAAACCTCTAAATAATGAATATTGTTAATTATACAAATTATTCATACATTCCATTCTATAGTATTTATTTTAGAAGAACTCCTTCAAGAACTTTTTAGAAATTTAAATACAATACTTTTATATACTATTGAAACACTAGTAAATCAGATACGTTAGCATTTTCCAAATTTAAATTTTCGTAATCTATGGTTAGAACTTCATCAGAATATTATTAAGGTAGCCTTTTGAATATTACTCAATGCAAAGAAGAATATCACAAAATTACATCAATCTTTTAAAAAAAGAAGCATGAATTCTTTAAGAAAATTACTTTCTATGTTAAATTATAAAATCAAAATTGACAGTACAGGCATTTTAACTCGTGTCAAATTAAAGGCAGAAAATAAATAAAACAACTGGGTGATTTTTTTTTAAATACAAAACTTTTTTGATATTATTATAATCAATGAGTAGTTTATGTTATTTCTGTAACTATTACTCGATGTATTAAAATTTATAAATTTTATACAATATGTTTCTGCAAAATTTGTAGAGAAGAAAAGAAATAGTGAAGATTTTGTGCGAAAAAGAGTATTATGGTCATAAATAATATATTCATAGAGTGTTTCAACTAAAGAGAATTCGTTTTGAAGCTACTTTTCTTTTGTTAACTGCAAAAGATTATAAGATTCTGAATTAAAAAAGAAAAAAAAAGAAAAGCCATCAGCTTGTAACTTAAGTAAAGACATGTTTACAACTATCTACCTTCAGGCCTCTAGTTAAGTTTATAAGTATACTTAAACTATTCAAGTAGAAGCTATTTTGATTTGAAAGGAACTCTAAAGCAAAGCTGAAGTTCTATAGCATAATAGAGGGCCACGCTATTTTCTTCACGAAAAAAAGTGATTCTTTTTTCTTAAAGATTGAACTACATTTTAAGAACTATGTTGACGTTTTATTATATTCAATGGAACATGATATTTATGTTATTATTTTCCCTGAAGCAATGTAGGAGAAATATAACTTATAGTAGTGAACGCAGATACAGCGCTATTGATCAAGCCTTGCTATTTAATTTATTTTTCTTATTTATTATCTGCTCATGTTTGCTTTACATAACTGAACGCCTAAGAAGAATAAAAGAATTAGATTCTGTTTGGATTTAATAAAGTTATATTCTATTTTATCGTTTCTGAAACAATTTATTTATTCTAGTTTCGATAGAAAAATCTAGACATTGGTGATTTCCTGAACTTTATTTGAATGTATTTTTTGAATTTTCTACTTCAATAATTTGAATTAGTTGTAAACAAATATATGGAAAATATGCAGTAAAATTCCAAGGAAAGTAAATCTGAGCTCTCGGAAGCTAAATAAACAAAATGGCTGTGCAACATCAACTGTGTTAGAATAACGAATCAAAATTTTGGTTTATTCAACTTGAAGTGCAATTCTTTAACAGAAGAATAATCTCTCAAGATTCTACAATATATCCCAAATTAATTTGAAATGTTTTGGAATCGTCCTCTAACCAATCCTCCGGACTCTCAAAAATGTGATATAAAAACAATCTAATTTCTCATTTAATAGACTCGGAGGAAATCATTTAAAATATACTTTTATGGCAAAACAAGTTTGATGATACATAGCCATCGGAAATTATTCGTCATATGCAAGGTTTTTTGCTGGGAGTTTCTTTTCAGAATGTGTGTTAAAAACTCTTTCGCTTCAACGTTCATTACATCAATCCAAAATCATACTGGCATTTAATTAACTTTTACTATTGTAAAAGGGACGGAGACGATTAGTTAACCAGGTACCTTTACTATTGTAAAAGGGACGGACGATTAATTAACCAGGTACCTTTACTATTGTAAAAGGGACGATAAGATTATTTCTATGTATTCGAAGTTAAAATCATTCTCTACGTGCATCAGCCATAATGCTAAGAAGAATTTGGATTCGAAAATTTAAGCAATGAAAATGTGCATCTCACACCTTAAGGGACGACTTCCCTTTAAGTTTTTTGAAATCAAGCAAAGAAGTCGTTTATGGTTAGAACAATATTAAAAGTTTACATGTTAATACCATAATACTTTCGGCACTAGAATGGGCATAACCATGCTCGTTTAAAAAGACTGAAAACCCGGAAAACTAAGAGTTGGAAGAAGCAGACAACTATGGTTAACAACGCATTCTGGACTTTTCTTGTTCAGTGACTAAGCCATTAATATATGCTTATTGATACAGGAGCTGATATATCTGTTGTTATTTTCCACAAAAATCAAAGGAAAGAGGTTAGCGATCTGAAAACAATATTTTTTACTGCTAGTTCCTCTACTATAAATAACTCTATTACTACTGGTCGACACTAACCATACGCCTACCAACCCACTGATTAAGGCTAGATTAATCAAATGAACTTCATTGTCTTTAACAAATATGTACATCAATATTTTATATCCATATAGTATAACCTTACTAGAGAAATTCAAATACTATTCGAATTGAAAAAGATCTTTTTATCCAACACAAAGTAAAGCATCAAATTATTATCAAAGGTTCTCCAGTTGCAGTAAAACTATGAAGATTATAAACGGAAAAAGGGTACCCAGTGGTTAGGGCATGGGACCCCTGCCCGGAAGGCCTGGGTTCGATGCCCGATGCCCCAAATCCCCCGGTACGGAATACGTGTCGTTAAATCAGTGGGTCCAAAAATCTTGGGGCTGAACCCCGGGGGGGGACTGAAGAATTTCCCCCCAGTTTCATGCCTAAATTATGGGGGCGGCGATTGGGTTCCCCATTATCGCCCCCTTCAATTTGCCGTTCTAATTCGTACTATCACCTGTATGGTGGCCAAAGCCAAACGATAGGCCTACTTCTAACCTCTTGCCACGATGAAATTTTTGATTATCCAGCGGTGAAAGGCAAAACAAAGTTATCAACAGAAAAAACTTTTGCTGCTGATACATTACTTGAGATTCAGCAAGGAATTTTTTGACCAACCACACATAAGTTTTAAGGCAATCTCTTTTCACCTAGTCTAAAACAAAAATGTGGAGACTGTACATTAAGGTGTCAAACTCGCGGCCCTCCGGCTGTATGTGGCTCGCAAGGAACATATTTACGGCATGGACAATATATCAGCACACAATAATATTTATGCAGTATGTTTAGTTATGCAGCAGTTTATTTTTTTGCAGTATGACTAGATGATACTACTTCGCATCACAAATAAGCATAAAAAACTTCAAATCTTAGAACTGAATTTGAAAAAAGATATAAAGATTTTAATTCTTTAGAAGACACATTTTGCTTATTTTTTTCAATTTTCTCAATAAATATAGACTCAGTACCCGGCCATATGGAAATGGAGGTGATCCAAATTCAGTGCGACTCAAATTTGAAGGCAAAATTCATTGAAGTGGATGTGCCCGAATTTTACAAATATTCACCATCCATGTTTAAAAATACTCGAAAATTTGCATATGAAAATATTTCCATGTTAGGAAGTACTTATTGATGTGAGCAGTTTCTTCCAGTTATGAAAGGAAATAAGTCTCCTGTTAGAAATAGTATCAATGACACTCACCTTGGGTCAGTTTTGAAAGTGATCACTGCCTACCAAATTTTTCCTGAAATAAGAAATATAGGAGCAGAGAAGAGATGTCTAATGTCAGGACGCAAACATTAAATTTTAGTTGTTCTTGAATATAAGGTTATTATAATGTCATTCGAAATAAACCTACGTTTCTAAAATAATGGATTTGTTTGCGGCCACCCTAAAGTTAAACCTTGTTTGCTTGCCCCAAATTAATCTTTCAGTTTCACCCCTTATTGTTCACCATGTAGTAATTAACGTGGCTTATAAGAACCACATAAAGCAATACGGCAAACAAGTATCCCAATCTATTTCTGCATGACTTCAAACATTAGTTATAATAAGGTGACCATTTATTTTTACAATGAAAAGGAGGACGAAAAATTTAAGAAAAAATTACAACTTAAATATATGAAACGTTTTATTAATTCAAACAAATAGACGCTAATTACGTTTACATTCTTTTTAATTATTATCTTAAACGAGTATTTTTCCACTGAATGATTTTTTTTGTCAACATATCATTTTTTAATGTATCGGAAAATTCGGGTAAAAAATATCCTTCTTACTGAATTTTACGGTAATCACACTGTAGATAAAATATTAACATTCAATTTTGATTTCTCACTAGTCTCTTCACAAAAACCATTACGAACTAAAAAAAAACACACTTTTAACTGTTGTATTAGTTCTAGGGCAGCACAACGTAAATTCAAAAAGAATAACTAAATTTTTATATGGAATGTGTTCATTTTTGAAATGGTTAAGTATTTCCACCCATCTTATCAATTTCATAATGTTTATGTTCCAATTGTTTCAATTTATTATAATTTAAATGTACATTCCGACTCTTCCAATTTCATCAAACAAACCATTGTCAACGATTTTAATATCAGGCATTTCTTTTGATAAAAAATCAACACAGTTTTCTATATCTGCCCAATTTACTTGCGCGATGAAGTCAATAAACACTATAGAAAGCTGTTATTTCCTGTGATATTTGTTTCAGACCATTCTTCGATATTTTTGAAACATATTTGGTTCATCTTTGAAAACAGAGATTAACAGATCAATTTTAAAATATTGAAAAGGAGGATATTTTTCGAGGAAGGACAGAACCTATAAAGGACTGTCCGCCCTAAAGGAGGACGTTTGGTCACCTTAGTTATAATGAACCTTTACACACACACACTAAGTATTTGTTCATCCTATTATGATTGGTTCTCAAACGTGTTTCAAGCGGGATCTTTTGGGGGGATCCCTTTAACACCCTCAAAATTTAACAAGGTTTTTGATTTTTTTTGCCATGTGATTCCGAAATCACCTTTTTGCCCAAATATTTGCTGGTAATAACCCCAACATATTTTTTCATGGATCCCCCTTATTCTTTCGGGGAAAAAATTTTTCCTTATGAGGGGCAGGTCAGGTTATTTTACCCCTAATTCTTTTATGAATAAAATTTTTTTAAACTAAATAAATACTTTTTTTTGTGTTTTTAAACCCCATATTTATTAATGCTGAATTTTAAAAATGAATTCTTTGTTAAGTTTAAAAGCCACATTGCTTTTGTCAAAATTAGGGCAATGTGGGAAAATAGATAAAGTTTTTTTTTACAGGTTTTCCCCTTGTGTTGCAATTCAATGTTTAATATCACTCATGGACAAAAAAAAGGGAAACCAAAAAATAATTGCGGATCTAACAAACTTGGCATGAAGGTACATGTCGGGGAGATATGCAAATGAAAAAATTCAGCGTATTCCAAACTATAGCCAGTGGGGCGTTTAACGTCATTCTCCGTGGAGTATAAAACAGGTAACAAAAGCTTGTTGGAGTGTGCTGAATCATTTACAAAGAAAGAGCTGAGGTAGACATGCCATTACGTTATTTTCGAAGACAATATGAGCAGCTGTCGCAGGTTGAGAGTGGGAGAGTCATCGGCATGATAGAAGCTGGATGGTCAGCTAGGCGAGTAGCTCGTTAATTAGGCCACTCTGATTTTGTTGTGACCAGTGGATTCGAAAGATGTCATTTACACGATGACCAGGCTCAGGACGCAATCGACAGACCAGTCGTCGAGAAGACGGACACATCGTACGAAATGCACGTGTACATCCAACTGCTTCGTCAGCCGCCGTCCAGGCACAGGTAGCACCTTCACTAGGGGCCTCTGTGTCTTCTCGAACCATACGAAGGCGCCTGGCAGAAGGACATTTGGGATCGCGGCGCCCATTAAGTGTGCTGCCCTTGACGCCCATCCATCGATGCCTCCGTCTGGAGTGGTGCCGCGCACGAGGAAACTGGACTGCAGTCGCATGGAACAAGGTCGTCTTTACCGACGAATCCAGATTCAATCTCAGCAGTGATGACAGTCGTGTTCGTGTGTGGAGACCCCGTGGTTAACGCCTCAATCCTGTCTTTGCTTTACAGCAACACACCGCTCCCACAGCTGGTGTGTGATGGTAGGGAGTGCCATTGCCTAGCATACATGTTCACCCCTGGTATTGATCCGTGGCACCATGACAGCCCAACAGTATGTCCATGACATCTTGCAACCACGTGTGTTGCCACTCCTACAACGGCTTCCATGAGCCATTTTTCAACAAGACAATGCTTGGCCTCACATGGCAAGGGATTCCAAGACTGTCTCCACACTGTTTCTACCGTTCCTTGGCCTGCCCATTCCACAAATTTGTCTCCAATCGAGCATATCTGGGTTCATTTGTGACAGCGAGTTTGGCATCCCACGTGTGAACGAACTAGAGACAAGGTTACAGCGAATATGGAATGAAATGTCTCAAGACATCATACAGAATTTGTATCCATCAATGCTCGATCGTATCGCATCGTGCATTCACGCTATAGAGGGGTTCAACCGGGTATTAAATCCTCCGTTCTTTTGCCTTTTTCTCTGAAATAAATGAGTCATTTTCTTTGATTTTCTTATCAGTTACTTATATGAAAGTAGTCATTACGTATGTAAAATTTCGTTTCGTTTTGACTACTCCTTCTTGGCGCACTATTTTTTTTTGTCCATAAGTGTATTTGTAAATATTTGTTGAACTATTTCAATTATTTTTTTCTTTTTATGTATTTTTTATTATTAAAATATTTAATTTATCTTTTAGTGACCTGAAAAACGACATAAAATTGAGTAAAAATCTAATTAAGTTTTGCATGAGCAATAAAAAAAGTTCTGTATAATCAAAAAGAATGTCTGCATAATCAATAAAAGGTTCTGAATAATCAATATTTTATACTTTAGTAATAATATTAAAAATAATGAAATATCGGTTTTAGCTATTACTCATATTGAAGGATTTCCATTACAATGATGTCTGGCGTCGAATCCAGCTGTAAAATTTTCATTAAGTATTCCCTTAGATTGCCTCTGTGCGTTTTTTTTACCTAAGGAAGTACTTTTAAGATTTTTTTATCTGTCCAAACCCGTAGTTATAAGCCACAAACATCTACTTGATAAAAAGACCTTTTAATTAATAACCTTTAAATGGGAAGCTGAAATATAATTTCTTTTCCACTAGAGCACTAGAACAAAGACCTTCACTGCTTCAGTGCGATAAATACAAAAGGAAGGCTCCAGTTAAAAGGTACCGCTCGCTAAAGCAGATTATTCTTGGGAACAGGGGCCACGAAAGTAATTAGGGAGAATGGATTGACTCCCCACAGGTCTTTGTTTCTGCAGACACCATTTAAAATCTTATTACGCATGTCGTTAAGTTTACGTGATGAAGACAGGGAAATGATATTGCCGAAACACTTCTTATCTGTCTGGAGTTTGATAATTGAATAATTCTCTTGTTCATTGAGGCTGAAGGACAATGCATTTCAAATTCTTGTTGCTAGATTTTCTTAAATAGCTTCAAAAATATATTTTAAACTTTATTCATAATAAATCCAATATTTTTATAATGAATACATGACTTCAAATATTTAAAGGCAGCATTTTTCGAGAATTGTATTATTGTTTGTATCCTAGATATTTTTCGAATGCTGATAAAGTGATGAGTGAAAAAATCATTAAAATAATAAAAAAAAATAAAAAAAAAAATTAGGATACCCCTAACCTCTCTTATAGTTGAAAAATTATAAATCTGTATAGTTCTTATAAGTTTTATTTTTTATAATCAAAATGATCACAGGAGAACCAACTACTACAAAATGATTACCTGTTTAAAACTTATATTTATGCATAAATGACAAAAACAACGAGAAGTATAAAACCCTTAAAGAAACTAAAATAGTTATTATTAAAATTATTTAAAGAGCATTTGAATAATTTTCTGTACCAATACTTTAAATTTTTATTTTAAAGGGCTGTAATTATCATTGCTGAAAATTCGGATGTTTGCAAATTTGTTTCTTTTCGTTACTGAGGAAGAAAATAAAACGCATTGAATAAATTTTTAGTTTAGATTCATAAGAATTCTTTTAATTTCTCTTAATTTTTAATCTCGTTGCTTTTTATAAAAAGAGTACTAATTTACAATATAATAAAAGTGCTGAAGTATAAACATTTTATTACATTTTTACTAAACTTTTACAATTGTAGAAATATATATAAAATGTTTAACCCATGAATCTGAAAGTAAAATAAATATAATATTAGTTTCATCCACACAGTCATCAAATAAAATTTTTCTTTTAAAGTAGACTTGATCGCCAAATTATTTGTGAAAAAAGAATGTTGCACTGTCGGACGATTTTTCCAATAGTGAAACCTCGCATCGACATGTTTAACTTTAATACAAGTCCAATGTTTGTCTACCGCAGAATCATTGGAATCAGCACGTCTACAAAATATAATAAAAGTTTCTCTGACTGATTTTTATTTCCAAACCGACAAGCAAATATTGAAACTTTGCTAACGTAGAATTCTGAAGACTTTGGTAAAATGTTCTAAGATGCTTTCAATCTGTTTCTTCTTTTTAAATGAAACAACACTGTCTTCATGAAAATAAATACTTTTATGGAACTCAAAGGGAATTATTTCTAATCTTGCAATTTAAAATAGTTTTACTTGAGATTTGTATAGATGTAAAGAAATAAATAGTTATGGGCAAATCTAATTCGAGCTTTGAAAATACTTTGACATTACATGTAATTTTTTTGATTAAATTACCATTCATAGTATAGTAAAGCATAGGTGTCAAACTCGCGGCCCGCAATGAACATTTTTGTGTGGTCCAGACAATGTATTGGCACACAATAATATATAATAAAATAACAAAACCGATGCAGAATAAAAATAAAATATGAAGAATTCGCTAAACGTTTTTTTTTTAATTGTACTCTCTTTTTGCTATTACTAAACAAAATGCGCAGATTAAATTTTTCTTGTCCTTTTATATCCATTTATTATAACATACTATTCGAAATAAACCAGTGTTTCTATGAATATCGATTTTTTTAGCCCACTTAAAATTAAACCTTGTTTGTTCGGCCCAATCTAGCGTTTTAATTTGACATCCATATAGTAGAGTATTCTGAATTCTTATTCAAATTTTAAAGAACCTGTTTACATTAATTACATTTTAACACAACACGTAGGCTGTTAAAGGATGTATTTTTGAACCATTGCCAAGGGATGAGAATGAAACTTGAGCTGACATTCCCCTCTGCAACTTTTCGAACTTCCATACCACGCCTTCGTGATGACTTCTAGCCTCGACAGATTTTATATGCGTAGTCCATACACAGCCAGAAGAATATCTTCATATTATCAAACAAACATAATATTTTTATCTGATATTAATATACGTCGTACTTCGAAACAATATGAGAGTTGTTGGCGATAGACGTTATTTTGAACCACGTCCTGCGACGAGGAAGACATTTTAGTTGGCGTTCTCCATATCGAGGTACTTTCTTCTCATGTTATCTGAGTGGACATCTTGTTGATCATTGAGGTTCCCGTCGTGGCTTGAATGCAGTAGGGACTGAGGAGATCATATATCGGACCCGAGAAAATGACAAAGAGATATTCACAAGAAGTCACTTTTATTAATTTTAGCTTTAGAACTAAGTACGCGATATGTTGACAAGACAAACTAGCCATCAGGAAATAATGGATACTTATCTTAAGGAGATGTCACCTCTGAAACACGCCAGTATCTTCCAATAGCGACTATAATTCAAGAATAAGTGATTATAATTTACGTACTCATTTATGTAACCATATTTTTCCGTAACAACTAACGACTAATCTGTACCTCACTGATTGTTTATATACTATTTAGTAGTGATATACTTTTTCGGAGTGGAGTTGTCCTTACTCAAAAGTGCCAATTTGGCTTGACGGAGAAAAAATTGGCACAAGAGAGGATAGACCTCAATGATAGTGTATTGTTACATCCTCTCCAAACATCTACATCAAGCCCACAGGAGTTTTTTGAACAACAGATGTAACGTACATTAGCCCCTGCGCACTGTGGGTCTTCAATGGTGGTAGTTTTGGAACTCACTACTCAACAATGACGTCCACAATCTCGCGAACACAAAAGGCATTGTGGGGAGAGAGAGTTAAGTTAACGTCGTATTATAAAAACACGAGGGCTATTTACGAATGACGTCAAAACTTCTAAGATCGGTCAAATGATGAGGACGTTACCTGTGCTGGCACTCCTCCAAACTACCACACCACGCCAACGGGAGGACTTTGAGCTAGATATACTGAAAGAGCATCAGCTCCTATACATGGTGAGCCATCAGTGGTACCAGTAACAAATATTCCGGAGATTTTAAAATATTATTAAAAGACTTATTACACTGTAAATCTGTAATTATTATATAGTACATATTTTGTTATATATTTCACTCGTAGTAAACGAATCTGCATTTCAATGCAGTTCAATTTGAGATTAATAAACAAGGCTATTAATTGCAACGATCCCTTTACAGTGAGAAAACTAGCATATAATTCCACTTGAAAAAGACGAAAAACAAAGAAACCCTTTTTTTCTCTTGGAATTAGCTAAGAAAGAAAATTTAGAAAATTTGATTAATTCAATAATGTTTCTGAGCCTAGTTTTTTTATGGTTTAATTAAATAAAAAAAAAGTTTTTTTGATTATATTTCACACCAATTAAATTTTTCTTTTCATTTTAATTTATACTATGAGAGAGAGAGAAATAGGTGAGAGAGAATTCATTTTGCTTAAAATTTAATGCTTTTACAGCTTGGAAGACATACACAAGCCCTACAGCAAAAGCAGTTGATAATTTAAGATGTTTAGTAAAATTCATACAAAATGAGATAGGAAGTCCATCATCAGAAGCTTTTTGCTACGAAATATGACTTTAAGTTAGTTTTTCAGGCATTAATACACTTATTTTTAACTACATTATGATACGAAAGGTGACAGAATGGAACGGACATTCAGAATAATTATCCCTATTTTCACTGTTTAGATTGTTCAATCACTTTTATACTGAAAATTTGTATCATGTGATTTTTCGTATAACTTGAATATATTTTATATTTGCTTGCTAGTAGAAAGAGTCATTCTGTTGTATAAATAAGTTGGAGACAAGCCATCAAGTTTAGTTTTAAGCTTTAAGGTTAGTGGTAGCCAAGTGGTCAACGTATCGGATCATAGCTGGCCCAGTTCTTAAAGCAATGTTAATTACCAAAGTATATTATAAGAAATCCTCATTATTCTATTCTTATTTGAAATAAGTAATGATTATACCTAAGCAAATTTATTCAGAGAAATATATAAGACCCTTATACTTGTAAATGATTTATGTTTATATCTTTAAGAACACAATACGTTAAGAGTCCCATGTTGTTTTAATTCAAATTTTAACAGAAGCCTTTTTCTCCATATGGATGAACGAATGGTTGTTTTGTTTCGGTGGTTCAGTTCTCGAAATATGGTGGAAATAATGAATTCGAAGTAGACTAAACTTTTTAATTACAACTAAGATTTAACGGACAAGAACACATATACACACTCAAGACCATTGAAAAAATTCCTTACAATCGAAAATCTAATGAAACCAATCAGCAATAGCCATTTCTTTTGAGTGTCAAAAACACATATTAATTCGAATTCTAACAGTTAACAGAAGAATTTTTACATCAAGATTCATTATAAAAAAAGGGCAACTTTTGAAACAGAACTTGCAATACCAAACGATTAAATATATCAATAAATAAAATGAAAAGTAAGAAAAATAAGAGTTATATAAATTATTACATCAAAGCAGACGATAATATTATGAAAAAGAGAGTAATTTCCATTGTTAAGATAGATATGTTACAATAATTTCAAAGAACATAATTCATACTTACAATTCCATATTTTGATCTAAAACATAATTCCTCCTTGTATACATAGCAATCTCCTCGGTTCATGGTTGCGAGTTCAGACCCACAGTATGCTGTCAAATTGTGTGAGTTATCTCTATTTTCACAATTACTTTTTCCACATAGTATTTATCCATAAAGATGTTTAATAAATGCAGAAAATGTTGATTATGGTTTCTTAAAATAAATTTTTATTTTAATGCTAAGGATATAGGTGTAGAGTAAGCTCTGCATATTTTTTTACCTATAATGCGTATTTTTACATGTTTCATAGAAGAACAATTTTTTTCGGCAAGATTTGGCGTGGAATAACTTGTTTTTGTCAAGATTTAGCATAAATTAACTGGCTTATGGTAAAAGTTGGCGTGGAATAATTAGAAGATTTACTGATATATTTTCATTCTTAACGAAGAAATTATTTTTAAAAAAATAAGAGACCAATTTTATAATTATAATTGAGAAATAATTGACTTACGTGACTATGACTAATCCTTCCAAGCAACCAGTTCGGTTTATTATAATTGATTGCATAAAAATACGAATCGGGATATTGGTTGTAGTGAACATTAGTATCATAGAAACCAGTTGACTTCGTCTGAGATGAAATAACCAAGGAGGACTTCCATAGATTGTAGGGGTAGCAAAAGCTTCCAGAAACCTTATTCCTTCTGCGTTCTTTCTAAACGCATGAGCAGTGGAATTCCCATTCGAAGCCGTGTTAGCTTGGAGATAGAGAGCTAAGAAGTGAAACTGTTTCAGAGACACTGGGTTGGTTTTGTTGAAATAAAAGCTCCATTATTTCTAGCCTGACTGTGGCTTTATTCACAGTGTGTCACATGATCAGTATTTTAGATAATTAAAAAAATTGCTTTCCTATTGAATTTTTAAAAAATATTTTTGCCGGATGGGTAGTTACAGAAACATATAGTTGAATAATTTTTCTTATGTTTTTCTCTCCTTGATTCTTAAATTTATAATCAAAATTCATTACATCTAAAACAAAGTTTCAATTCAATCACAGTAACATTTTATTTTAGTTGAACAGTATCAATAAACCATTCTGAAAATAAGAACAGAAATAACATTTAAGAAATAAGCACTCCATATGATTTTTCAAGAAGAAAAAAAATATATTAAGCAGCCTCAGCTATTCTAGCAATGAAGTTGAAGACTGTAATTTGATATTTAAGGCACAATGTGGAAGTATTCAATTAAATTCGATACAGTTATTTCTTTTAAGGGGTATTTTACGTATTTTGATATGAAAAACCCTCATCTCATATTTTATATGAATGAATGTTCAGAACTATGAAAGTGTACACGCTGGGAGAGGAATCGAACTGTTTCATCCTGTCGGTATGTTGTGGTCTAATAAAACAGATATTCATAACTCAAAACTTAGTTTTCTTATGGACTTGTAATGATTGATGATATTAAACAGAATACTGATACAGATAACATCGGTCGGTGCATGTTTGTGAAAAAATGGATTAATTATAGTTGGTACATGTTTGGAAAAATAGCGTGATTGATTACATTCTGTAATTATATAGCTAATTACTTTCCCTTGTTTCAATTTTTCCTTGAAAAGGATGTCAAAATTTTTAATGGCAATAAAATATAATAAAGAGAACTTTGAACGATGTATAACTTTATTGAATAATGCATTTGATTGCAGTGTAAAAATCTTTTAACCCAAAAATCGATTGATTCTTTTTATATCCAATTTTAAGATCAAAGAAAGAGTAACAAATACACAATATATTTTTCTCTTTGATATCTAACAGAATCAATGAAAAGAATTTTTAAAGAAAAAAAGATAAATGTATGAAAAAGCCTCAATTGGACAAAAAAATATACAAATTCATGTAAAAGAAGATTCGAAAATTCCAATGCACCAACTCTGATTATTCATAAATATCATTTTTGAGATTTTTTATCGACAAAAAAATAACTCTGATTGTAATCCTTTAATATTAATTCCTTTCAAATGAAAGAAATTTAATAATGGATAACTAATACTAGTACAAAAAAACTCGCATGACTCCCATCAGATTTAACTGAAAGGTATTTTTTCGAACTATAGCTCCACGTAAAGTCTTGATGGAAGAAAAGAAATTTTTATTTTTTGCTCGGTAGTAAAAAATATAAACAGCATTAGCTGGGTTGGATAGGAATCGATCAAAGATGGAGAAAAACAAGCAAAGGCAGGAATCATAGGTTTCCGCTTAAAAGAATCCTTTCGAATCATTTTCTTTGAAATAAGGTTCAAAGAAATTATAGAATTGAATTGTATTGTCTCATGTGGCCCGCTCCTATCATTTAAACTGTCTTCTGCGAATTCTTTGAAGAGATTTTAATATTCGCCAGGGACATTTCTTATAAACATTCCTTTAAAGTCTTGAAAAATTGTTCTGAAAGCGTCAGATTTTAAGAAATGGCGTTTCTCAATTCAATGAAATAAAATTCAATAAAAGACATTTGTGTCTTTTCTTCGATTATGAAAGGGGATTAAATTTTATTAAATGAAAAAAACGATGATTTTAATTCCGACGAATTCAATAATTCATTCGAATAATTTGCTTTATAGTATTATTCTAAGGTAGAAAACCTTAAGGTGTAATTATAAGAATACCTTAGGATTATTCTAAGGTAGTAAACCTTAAGGCGTAATTATTAGAATAACTTAGGATTATTCTAAGGTAGTGTTTCTCGAACTAGGGGTCGCTACCCCAAATAGGGTTTCCAAAAATTTTAGGATTTTTGATATATTTTTTCTTTGAGTAAAATAACTAGTTAACCATTATTATTATTAAAAGGGGAGTTGGGAACCTGTCTCTCTCTATACTAACAATGTTAAATTGGCTGTTTTCGATGTACCTTTTCTCAAAATCTTTTATATGTACATGCTTGAAATTTTTCATACAATTAAATTACACCTGTCTCATTATACTGAAATGAGTTTTTAGCTAATTTTGAATTTCTTAATAAATTATGAAATATTTTATCAAACATTGTGAAATTTGATCCATTTTTCACTTAAGGTATCCGACTACGTTCGGAACCATGATTTTAAAAAAGCGCATAAATGGATAATTTTCATCATATTTAGTATCACTTAGATTAGAATACATGATAAATTATTTTAAGGACATTATGACAAAAAATTATTTAAATACACTATTTTGCTAAAAATTAACTTAGAATAACCTTTTTTTCCAAATGTTCTCCTTTTGAAAAAATCCTTCTATTTTTTGATATTTTCTTAAACTCAAAACCCATACAGGGGGCAAAAATTTCCCTTTTTTTTAAAGGGGTTACAACCTTTTTGAAATAATTATCGGCTATTTTCTTAAAATTTCCCCCTTCTGTTGTGTAAAACATGGTTTGGTTTTCCTTTAAGTTATATATTTAAAAAATTTTCTATTTGGGGGCCTCATTCATTTTGGGGGGTTTTCTGAGTTTAATTTTTAAAAGGCCAAAATTTTTAAAAAAAGGGAACTTTTGGAAAAAAAAGGGGTTTTAAAATTAAAAAATTTTAAATTTTCCAAAAAATATTTTATTAAAAAATTTTTGTTTTAAAAAAAATTTTTTACATGTATTCTTCTAATAAAACAAAAAATTTTTTGAAAAATATTATCCATTTACACGTTTTTTCTTTATCAGGGTTTCCCGGGAAAAAGGCGGGATTCCAAAAAAAAATTTGGAAAATAAAAATTTTTTGGGGAGTTTTTACGGAAAACTCATTTTGGGATATAATTTGATATAAAATTTTAAATATTTCATTAAAAAGTTACATGGGTTGAGAACAGTAGTTTCTCAGATAAAATTTCATCACTTTTAAATTAAAAATTTTCATTTTTAGGGTAAAAATTTATTTTAATGTATACAGCTAGGAAATGTTTTTAAAGTAACAAAACTCAATCGGCAAAAAAAAAAAAAAAAAAGGGTCAGTTTAAAAAAAAAAAGGTACGTTTTTGGGTTTTCCCTCCAGACGTTCATTTTAAAAAAAAACCAAAAATTTCGTTGTTTACATTTTTTGCCATTAAAATGGGCGTGGCCCCCGATTCAACGATTATTTTGCGAGGGTTTAAAACTTTCCCCGGGGTTAAGAATAAGGATTTTTTGGGGGGAAAAACTTTGAAAATTAAAATTAAAAGGGGGCCGGGGTTTTTGCTTTCCCAAAAATTTTCGAAAGGGGGAACTTTCTTATTTAAGGGAAAACTAAAATTTTTTTAACAAGGGAAAAAAAAGGGTTTTAAACCCAAAATATTTCCCCTTGGGAACCCAAATCTTTCAAGCCCGGGTTTTTTCCCCTTTAAAAGGTTTTTTGGCCTTTCAATTTTAAAAAAAAAGAAAAAAGCCTTTTTCCCTTTTGGGGGTTTTCCCTACTTTTTTAAAAGGTTTTTCCCTTTTACTCAACGGTAAAACCCCATTCTTTTCCATATAGTTTGTTTTCCCCGATTTTGAAATTTTTAACCCCCAAATATTTGTGTTTTGATTTTGTAAAAAAATATTTATATTTTTAAAAAGGATGGTTTTAAAAAAAAAAACGCCTATTCAAAAGCAATTTCAAAAGGTAAAGCGGGTTTGGACGTCCCGGAAAAATTTATTTTTAAAATCCCCGGGTTACCCACTTTTAAATTTTATCATAATTTATGAATTGTGTACGAAATTTTATAAAAACTTTTTTTTTTTTTTTTCTACTTATAAAATTTTTTAAAACCCCTTTTTTCAAAATTAAAAATTTTTTGCGGGTGTTTATTTCCCCTATGGGGTAATAAATATACAAATAAAACAAAATAGAAGTACTCAAACACAATAAAATTTTTGCAATGTTTTTGCTTTTTCACACAAAATTATGTACAAAAAAGGGGTTTACCACCCCAAAAATTTAGAAAACCCTTTTCTAAGGCGTATTTTTTTTTCGGAAACGTAATTCCCAAAATTTTTGACGATGTTAAAAACATTTCATTAGCTCAACATAATTTTAAATCTCTGATAAAATTGGGTTTTTTTAAATTTTTTTAAAAATTAAACTTTTAAATTAAAAAAAAATTAAATTCATATAAATATAAAGGGGTTTTTACCCCTACCCCTTTTTAATTAAAAAAAAAACCAATTAACCCCTGCCCGTCCCAATTGGGTATATTAAAAATTTTTTAAAAGTTTTTAGGGTTCTTGGAAAAGTTTTTGACGGTTTTTTATATTCAAATTAATCGTGATCAAGAAAAAATTCAGTAATAACATTATTGGGGGGATAAATCATTTGTTTTTGATGAAAATTAAATTATTTAAAACTTAAAAAATGCCCCAACAATATCCCCTTCTCTATCACATCTTTAACGGGGGGACGTGGGGGGGTTTTTAAATGGGGTTTCCGGAAGAAAAAAGCCAAAGACCGGGGGGGAAACAATTTTTTTTTAACACTTTCCTTTTCCCTTTTTTCGAAAATAGTTTGTTTTTGATGTTTTTTTTTAAACTGAATTAGTTTTTTTATCCATGTTCCGAAAAACATCTTTCCCAGGATACATATTGAAAAAAATTTTTTGATTACTTTATCATCATTTCTTTTCTTCTTTTTTTTAAAAATATATTATTACTACGAGAGAATATCTATTAAACACTACTATTTATTATTCAAAAAATTTAAAAAAAATTGAAAATAGATTCATGAAGAAAAAAAAGTGTAGTGATAGCTAAAAGAATGGGGGAACTTTTTACTTTTAGGAAGCGTAAAAAAATCCTTTTACAGAAATGTTTTCTTAGAAGTGTTTAACAGCTCAAAAACCATAGGTTTATAAAATATGTATATTTTCGGAATAAAAATTCATAAATATATAAAAATACCATAAAAAAATTTTTGGGGGCGTGTAAAAGGGAAAAATTCTTAAAAGGGAAAAACAAAAAATGTGAAAATCTTCACATCACTTGCAAATCAAGCTTTCAAATATTCGATAAATTTCTAAGCTTTTTTTTAAAATATAAAGCTATTAATCATTTTTTATTTTGTCAATTCCCCCCGGGTCGGGGGTTTAAATCCCCGGGGGGGCAATATCGACTCGTCTTTCATCCTTTCAAAAGGGTCGTAAAAAGAGTACCAAGTTTGCTTGGGGAAATGAAAATTTTTTTCGGTCGGCTGAACCGCTGAAACATCTGGACATGCCCCCAGGCCTAAGATCCAAATGCTGGGGGATAGGCCCCAGGCCTTGTCCTCATGGGCTTTGGGCCCCTGAAATTCAGTATTTTGTCAACAAATTTTTTAAAAACCCAAATACGATCAAAGTAATGGAAAAAAGGTACTATGTTTTATCAACTCATAGAAAAAACAAAATTTTTTGGGGTTTTTCCCCTTTTCTAAAATTTTGGGGCAAATCGAACGGAAAAATAAGAAAGGAACCCCCGGGCAAAACTTAGGCAAAAAAGGTATGAAAAGGGGTCGTAGAACGTTGGGAAAATTTAACGGTGCCAAATTTCAAAGGGTTACGAGGTGAACCCAACAATCCATTTCGAAACAACGTTTGGTTTGGTTTGGGTTTTTTGGGTTTTTCGGTCGCAATTAAACCTTAAAGAACGCGCAAAACAAGTCAGCTATTTTAACTCTGTAAATGGGCGGGGTTTATTTAATCAATTAATTTTTTTCCGGGGCAGGCAAGGGGAACTTAAAAAAGCGAAGTACTCAAAACGCCACAAAAAATATAAAAAAAACGTTTTTGTGGTAGATTTCTAGTTATGGGGGAAAAATGGACCATCGTGTCTAATATCAAAGTAGTCTCGGTTGCATCTAAGGGTAGAAAACGAGAATCTGAAATCGGGTTTCAGAAAATCTCATAAATTTGCAGGGTATTGGTGAAATTAGATGAAATGGCTTCGTATTCGAGTCACATTTACGAATTTACTTTTCTTCTAGAAGCTGGTTTGCAAGCGCTAGAACAATTTCGTCGCGTGTGTGTTTCCTAGCGAAGGAGAATCTGAAATTGAATTTTTGGTGTTCTGGTAACCTTTTTTCCCCAATAATGCCGGACCACCGTAATATGCGCGAACAGTGGTGTTGGTCTAACTTGCAAACGGAGGGACTCAAAAAGTGGGACCCTGACGTCTTTTGAGGTGGCTGATCCGAATATTTAAAATAATTTGAGAAATTCCCTTGTTAAATAATGCCAGACGACAGTATTTTAAACGAACCATGGCAGGGACTTACCTTAAAATTCTTGGAGTGTGAAAAGTGCACTACCGGTGTTTTTGTGGGTGGGGAGCAAGAATCGCGCGGAAATCGGACTTTCGTTACTCCAGTTACTTTGCCAGATAATGCCGGACGATAGTACCAACTGCTGGATAGTTCCAACCAACTGCTGGATGTTGGAAACAGTGAAGTAGAACTGCATCAAAATACACAATGTATCAAATTGTCAGGCAATTTCTGTACTGTTGCTCAGACAAAAAAGAAACTGATTGAGAGTGTTTTCCCGAATATACTGTATAATTATCTAGGTAATGTGACTGGCTCTGTGGAGCGTCTGTTACCCAGGTAGAAAAAAATGTTAATGTTGACGAAATAAGCTGGAATACAGAGGTGCTAAAAGGTGATCAAATGTCTTTTAAACAAATCAAGAAACTATTGTGCGGGATGAAAACAAGAAACTGTAATATTTTGAATTCCCAGGATATATTAAAATGTCTACAATCTTCAGGTTGAAAGATTGGTTCACTCAATTATTCTGCTGCGTAACTTAAATACACATAGGTTATGTAACGGTACACGTTGGTGCATTAAAAGAATTGCGAAATCTCTTGAAGAAACCATTTTGGTTATAAAGTTTAAAGGAGAAATCGACCTGTTGCCACATATTCCACTGATACTGTCAAAATCTGCAATACTAATCAAAAGACTTCGGGACTACTGGGCTAATTTGGCTTTTCGCGATGACCTTAAATAAATCTCAAAAGCTAAACAATATGAACACAGTAGAGACTTAGAAAATATCCATGTTTATCTTTTGGCACTTACAAGTTGCATGCTTACGTGAAGAAACCACCCGAATCTATTTGCGCCAAGTATTAAAAGACAAGTTAACAAAAAATATTTTTACACCGATTAGCGATTAATTATATATAGAAATTATTTTACTGTTATAATTTAAGTGAAGAAGTAAAATAGTATTAAAGGGTACTTTAGAATCAACGCTGTCTCATTTTTATAATTTCTAAATCTTCATATGTTTACTAGCAGCGTGAAACTATACATTATATTTATACTCAAATACGAGATGAATAAAACGCAAAATTAATAAAAGTTATGTTGTTTTTTGCTTAAATTCAACTCTCAAATTTTAAGTGCAAAATAGCTTTGACTGCATTGAATAGCTGAGAATAATATTAATAAGCGTAAACAAAAGCTCTTAAGTAATTATGGTTTTAAAACAAATGATAAAATTTCAATGTAAACTTGGCAACACTCGTTAAAATTACAAACCTCAACACAAAATATAAAATAAAAAAACTTCATTCCAAACAAAAACATATGCGGCCATCGCCAAAGTTATCAAGCAGGCGAAAGCAGTAAATAATCGAAATCGAAACCACAAATTCATTTAAATATCATTATAAAATAGAGTGAAGCCTTTTGGCACTCTTACAGAAACTAATCAAAACTTGTTTAACCAATTTACATTCTCATAAAAACATTCTTAGAATGTTGAATCTGACCAGATGATGCAAAAATTGTACATTAGCAAAACGTCGTTTGAGAGCTTTACTGTAAAGCAACGGTTTTTAAACTTTCGTTCATCGTGCCCCTCCTTTTATATCAGTTTGACGTCGTACTCCCCCCTCCCAAGATTTAGAATTGCCATACTGAGGCTCATAAATACACTTGGCTGAGGTGATTTAAAAGAAATTCCTCAATAATCTTGAGGCTTTCTCTACCTCTGCTAGTTATACAGACTTTCAAACACTTCTTTTTCCTCTTTGAAGAAAACCATTTAATCATCTAATTAAAAAATATTTCGTTATAGTAATGGCTGTGTAGTTGCCAACAATAAAAAAAAACAAAACTGAATAAATATTCTTGATCGAAATAAATGCTCTAATACAGTTTTTACATTGTGGGCAATTTAGTGATCTAGTTCAGGATAGCACATCTTTCAATTTTCCACGAGGAGCCTTTCCAAGTCTTTGGAAATGGAAGATAAACATTGAATGACATCCTTTCGTTGACCCCGAAAGGCGCTGGGAAAGCCCTCGGGGGTCAAACGGTACTTGTTGTAAAGTACTTTGAAAAAAGCAATTAAAATGTAGGCTGGATCTATACCGCGCGATTTTCAACAATCTGCAGGAAATCTTTTGGCTATCAATTCGTGTTATTTACAGCCAACCCTTCGGAAGAAGAGAATCGTGATATTTAAATTAACTTAACCATATATACGTTGGGTTTGCTACAGCTTGAGGCCAGAGTAGGAGAAGATTTACTCTCTCTAGTCAGGTGAATTACTTCCTGGTATATATTAGAACTATAGTGATTTTGTTACTTATTAGGAGGAAGCTTTAAAGAGTGACGCTTGTTCACTAAAGATTGAATTGAGACTAGATTAGAAATTGGATGATAGGTTGGAATCATGAGTAAGATAAAGTTCAAGTTTAGGCTGATTTACTAAATAACTCATTTTGCTATCATTGTTCCACTGCAGTTGTACTGACATTCTCTTAATAATAATGGTCAGGAAATTGTGTCTGTTCTTTATTGGAAACTATTGATTAATTGGATACATATCGAGTGTTTTCTTCCCTTCCCCACACACATCCAGGCGCTCGGAGAGAGAGGCACGAGCTTCTTACAAACCTCTGACTTAAATAAAACTTTTCATCAAATTTAGAAAAATAAAAATAACTCCATTGTATGTAATATCAACATTAATTTTCCTGACGAGGCTGCATATTAGCAGCAGATTTTTACAGACGTTGCATATCCCCAAAATTAGGTAGCTTCGTGGTGGCACCCTATAGTGGCGGCTGCTATCTAGGCAATTTTGAAGTTTGCGTTTAGTGAATTTAAATATCACGATTCAATATTTGCCGAGTACCAAGAACGAGCTAATATTCAAGAAATCTTTACATGCAATAATATGGTATGCATGCCTGCAAATTCGAATCCAGAAAATCTATCGATTCAGCTGGGGTCGAACCCTTATAGGTGCCACGGGCAGAACATACCTGTAAAGCCACAGGAACCAACAATTTAATCGGTGTCGAAGTCATAAATTTTTACGGTGCGCAGAACTTCATCGGTTTGGGGAGTTCCGTTTCGCGCACACGCGATCTCCCTCTCTCTTACGTACACGGACGCACACTTGCCCACACCCATGTTTTGTTTTAATTGCAGCATGCAAGCTTTAATCTCTGATATAATAGATTACATATTCAAAATATTCGTAGGCACTTATCTTTTTTAAATACATGTTCTTTTATATTGTTCTTCTAGAAAAATTTTACGTTGCAGCATTAAGACACACAACATCAAGAAGGAATAGTCGACGAACGCAAACCACCAAAGGAAGAAAGAGGTTAGATATACAAATAGTGAGTACTTCAGAGTATTTTAGGCGACTTTTTGTCAAGATTTAGCATAGAATGCTGGCTTATGGTAAAAGTTGGCGTGGAATAATTAGCAAGATTTACTGATATATTTTTCATTCTTAACGAAGAAATTATTTTTAAAAAAATAAGGCAATTTTATAATTATAGTACAGAAGTGACTTACGTATTCGCGATTCTAATCCTTCAACAACCAGTTCGGTTTATTATAATTGATTGCATAAAAATACGAATCCGGGATATTGGTTGTAGTAATTTGTGTATCATGAGGAAACCAGTTGACTTCGTCTGAGATGAAATAACCAAGGAGGACTTCCATAGATTGTAAGGGGTAGCAAAAGCTTCCAGAAACCTATTCCTTCTGCGTTCTTCTAAACGCATGAAGCAATCGATTTACCATTCATGAAGCCATTGTTGGCACGGAGATATAAACTAGAAGTGAAACTGTTTTCAGGAACACTGGGTTGGTTTTTGTTGCGAAATAAAAGCTCCATTATTTCTAGCCTGACTGTGGCTTTATTCACAGTGTGTCACATATGATCAGTATTTTAGATAATTAAAAAAATTGCTTTCCTATTGAATTTTTAAAAATATTTTTTGCCGGATGGGTAGTTACAGAAACATATAGTTGAATAATTTTTTCTTATGTTTTTCTCTCTCCTTGATTCTTAAATTTATAATCAAAATTCATTACATCTAAAAACAAAGTTTCAATTCAATCACATTAACATTTTATTTTAGTTGAACAGTATCAATAAACAATTTTGAAATAGAACAGAAATAACATTTAAGAAATAAGCACTCCATATGATTTTTTTCAAGAAGAAAAAAAATATATTCAAACTCAAGCTATTCTAGCAATGAAGTTGAAGACTGTAATTTTACGATATTTAAGGCACAATGTGGAAGTATTCAATTAAAATTCGATACAGTTATTTCTTTTAAGGGAATTTATTTTACGTATTTTTGATATGAAAAACCACTCATCTCATATTTTATATGAATGAATGTTCAGAACTATGAAAGTGTACACGCTGGGAGAGGAATCGAACTGTTTCATCACATCGGTATGTTGTGGTCTAAACGAACAGACATTACGCAGCAAAACTTAGTTTTCTTGGACTTGTAATGATTAGGTGATGTCAAACAGAATACTGATACGAATAACATCCGGTCGGTGCATGTTTGTGAAAAATGGATTAATTATAGTTGGTACATGTTTGGAAAAATAAGCGTGATTGATTACATTCTGTAATTATATAATGAGTACTTTCCTTGTTTCAATTTTTTCCTTGAAAAGGATGTCAAAATTTTTAATGGCAATAAAATATAATAAAGAACTTTTGAACGATGTATAACTTTGTGGAATAATGCATTTTAATTTCGTGTAAAATCTTTTTAACTTAAAATCGGAATTGATTCTTTTTATGTATCAGTACAAGATCAAAGAAGAGTAACAAATACACAATATATTTTTTCTTTCGCGTATCTAACAGAATCAATGAAAAGAATTTTAAAAAGAAAAAAAGATAAATGTATGAAAAAGCCTCAATTGGACAAAAAAATATACAAATTCAAGCATAGAAATTAAAATTCCAGTACTAGCTGATTATTCATAAATATCATTTTTTTGAGATTTTTTATCGACAAAATAACTCTGATTGTATCCTTTAATGTATTCCTTTCAAATGAAGAACACAACAAATGGATAACTAATACTAGTACAAAAACTCGCATGACTCCCATCAGATTTAACTGAAAGGTATTTTTTCGAACTATCCCGTAAAGTCTTGATGGAAGAAAAAAGAAATTTTTTATTTTTTGCTCGGTATTAAAAATATAAACAGCTTACATTAGCTGGGTTGGATAAAGGAATCGATCAAGATAAAAAAACAAAGAAGCAAAGGCAGGAATCATAGGTTTCCGCTTAAAAATCCTTTCAAATCATTTTTCTTTGAAATAAGGTTCAAAGAAATATAGAATTGAATTGTATTGTCTCATGTGGCCCGCTCCTATCACATTTTAAACTGTCTCTTTTGCAAATCCTTTGAAGAGATTTTAATATTCGCCACGAGACGTTTCTTATAAACATTCGCTTTAAAGATGCTGAAAATTATACGCCAGCCTAAGTCTTAGGTGTAATTATAAGAGCCAGCAGGTTATTCTAAGGTAGTAAACAGCAAAGGCGTATTCAGCTAGGAATAACTTAGGATTATTCTAAAGGTAGTGTTTTATAGACTAGGGGTCCTTCTGCCCCAAATAGGGTTTCAAAAATTTTAGGATTTTTTGATATATTTTTTCTTTTGAGTAAAATAACTAGTTAACCATTATTATTATTAAAAGGGAGTTGGGAACCTGTCTCTCTCTATGCTAACAATGTGTTAAATTGGCTGTTTTCGATGTACACTTTTCTCCGTCTTTTATACATGCTTGGAAATTTTTCATACAATTAAATTACACCTGTCTCATTATATACTGAAATGAGTTTTAGCTAATTTTGAATTTCTTAATAAATTATATGAAATATTTTTGTATCAAACATTTATAGAAATTTGATCCATTTTTACGCTTAAAGATCATCCGACTACGTTCGGAACCATGATTTTAAAAAGCGCATAAATGGATAATTTTTCATCATATTTAGTATCACTTAGATTAGAATACATGTATAAAATTATTTTAAGGACATTATGACAAAAAAAATTATTTAAATACCTTTATTTTGGCTAAAATTTAACTTAGAACTAACCTTTTTTTCCAAATGTTCTCCTTTTGTAAAAATCCTTCTATTATGATATTTTCTCCTAAACTCAGACCTCTATACAGAGGCTAAAATTCGTATTTTCAGAGTTACAACCATTTGAAATAATTATCGGCTATTTTCTTAAAATTTCTCCTTCTGTTGTGTAAAACATGGATTGGCTTCCTTCTAAGTTATATATTTCAGAAATTCTAGTTGGGGCCTCATTGCAGGGGTCTGAGCTGTTCTGAGCTTAGTATTGTACAGCCAGAGCATTTTTACAAATGGAGAACATTTGGAAAAAAAAAGGTTATTAATAAGTTAATTTTTGCCAAAAATATTGTGTATTCAAATAGTACGTCTTGTGTCATGGCTTTAAATTTTATACATGTATTCTAATCTAAGTGACATAAAATTTATCTGTAAAATATTATCCATTTACACGCTTTTGCAATATCACGGTTCAGGCGTAGGCAGGATCCTGCCAAAATTTGGAAAATATAAATTTTTGAGTTTTTACGGAAAGCTCATTGGTATATATTAGATATCATTATAAATATTTCATTAAAAAGTTACATAGTTGAGAACAGTAGTTTCTCAGATAAAGTACATCGCACATTAAAATTTACATTTTGAGATAAATTGATTTTAATGTATACAGCTAGGAAATGTATTTAATGTATACAGCTCTAATCGGCTAGGAAATAAAAAAAAAATAAAAAGGCTCAGTTTAAAATAAAAGATACATGTTTTGGGTTTCATCCAGACGTTGCATACTAGAAAAGCAAAACCAAAATTACGTTGTTTACATTTTTCGCCATTAAAATGGGCGTGGCCCCAGATTCAACGATTATTGCGTAGGTTGTAAGGCTTCGGCGGTTGAAGAATAACGACGGGCGTTGGGCGGGCGCGAAGGACTTTGATTAATGAATGGTGGCGGGCATTTCTGCTCGCCACTGGGGCGATGGGCGAACTTTGCATTACTATCCAGAGCTCACACTTCTTTAAGCAACGTAAATAAAAGTAATCAAGCACATATTTCCCATTGATACATAAATCTTTCATATGCTGTTGTTCATAAAAGGTTTTGGCACCATTCATTTACTACATACAGATAGCGCTGCCATTCGTTTGCCATACTGTAAATAGTTTACCTTTTACTGCATGTCGGTGGCGCTGCCATTCTCTTGCCATACTATAAGTAGTTTCCGATTTTGTAAATAGTAACAAATATTTATATTTTAGTAGTTTTGTATATATGTTGATATGAGTTGCAAAGACCGGATGGTCAAAAAACGCCTATTCAACGCAATTTAACTGAGTAATGCGGTTGGCACGTCCTGAATAATGATATAAACTCCAGGATGCACCCACTTTTAAGTGTATCATAATTTATGAATTGTGTACGAACTTTATATAAACTCACTTTTTTTTTTTTGTTTTGCTACTTATAAAGTTTCCAAAACCATTTTGGTTCATTAAAATTTATTGCAGATGTTTATTACTCTATAGGATAATAATATACTACAAATAAAACAAATATAGAAGTACTCAAACACATATAAAATTTGTGCAATGTTTATGCTATCACACAAAATTATGTACAAAAATGGGGTTACCACCCCGAAAAGTTTAAGAACCCCTGTACTAAGGCGTATTTTTTTTTATCGGAAACGTAATTCCAAATTTATGACGATGTATAACATTTCATTAGCTCAACATAATTTTTAAATCTCTGATAATTGTTTTTCTAAATTACGGCAAATTATTCTTTAATTAACAAAAAAGCTTGAGATTCATATAAATATAAAGGGTACTTTTTACTCTCTACCCTTTGTAATTAAAAAAAAATACTAATTATTACATGCCGTCTAATTAGCTATATTAAAGTTTTCTAAACGTTTTATTTGGAGTTCTTAGGAAAGTTTCGACAGTTTTTTTATATTCAATTAAGTCGTGATCAAAGATAAAATTCAGTAATAACATTAATTGAGGGATCACATCATTTGCTTTTGATGAAAATTAATTATTATCTAAACATGTAAGAAAAATGTCCCAATAGATACTCCCCTGTCTCTATCACATCTTTAACAGGAGGACGTAATGAGATTTTAAATGGGGTTTCCGGAAAGACAAAAGCCTAAAGACCGGTGGGGAAACAATTTCCATTATTTAATTACACTTTCCTGTTCCTTTTCGAAAATAGTTTGCTTTGATAAGTATTACTTTTAAACTGAATTAGTTCTACATTTATCGCCATGTTAAGAGCGAAGAACATCGTTCCAGGATACATATTGAAGAAAAAAGTTTTGATTACATTATCATATCATTTCTTTTCTTCAATATTTTTAAATATATTATTACTACGAGAGAATATCTATTAAACACTACTATTTATTATTCAGAAAATTAAAAAATTGAAAATAGATTCATGAAGAATAAAAGTGTAGTGATAGCGTAAAAACGAATGCAGGGAACATTTTTGCTTTTAGGAAGCAGTAAAAATATCCTTGTTACAGAAATGTGTATATCTTAGAGAAGTGTTTAACAGCTCAAAAAACTCATCAGAGTTTATAAAAATGTGTATATTTTCTTAGGAATAAGAATTAGTTCATATAATATATAAGTACTCCTTAAAAATATTTGAAGCAGTGTAAGGAAAACTTCTTAAGAGTAAAAACAAATTATGTGAATAATCTTAACACATCACTTGCAAATCAAGCTTTCAAATATTCATGATAAATTTCTAAGCTTTTTATAAAATATAAAGCTATTAATCATTTTACTCAATTTTAGTCGAAGTCCACCACTGGGGTCGGGGTTCAAATCCGGGCAGGGCAATATCGACTCGTCTTTCATCCTTTTCAAATTAGGGTCGATAAGAAATGAGTACCAAGAAGTTTGCTTAGGAACTGAACACTGGTGTTTTCAGCGTCAAGGCTGAACCGCCCGGCTGAAACATCCTGGACATGCGCCCCCAGGAGCCTAAGATCACAAATGCTGAGATAGGCACAGCAGGCCTTGATCCTCATGGGCTGTTGCGCCACTGAGTTCAGTATTTTGTCAAACTATGTGTAAATCCTAAATACGATGCAATGTAATAGTAAGTAAAAATGAGGTACTATAAGTTTTATCACCAGACTCATAGAAGAGCAAGAATTTGTTGGAGTCACCCTTCTCTGATTGTTCAGTCAAATCGTAACGGAAAAAGTATGAATGGAATCCCCTTGACAAAACTTGAGGCAAGTGGTGAATATGAAACAGGATCGTAGAACGTTGGGAACTGAGTAATCGGTGCCAAATTTACTTAAGGTATACGAGGCTGAACCTAAGCAATCCATTTCAGAAACAACGTTTAGGTGGTGGGTTGGGATGGACAGTTAACGCAAATTCAAAACGCTAAACTGAAGCGGCGCGACGACTTATGGGCTGGGCAGGCTGATTTGAAGCTGCTGGTTGACTGGCTGGGATGTCTCCATTTATATTCACCATTAAGGTATGGCGGGTCAGGCGGAAGGCGTGAACTTAGGGAAGCGAGATATTACTCAGAAACAGCGCACGAAAGTATAGAAATAATACGTTTAGTGGTAGATTTCTAGTTATGGTAACTGGACCATACGTGTCTAATATCATGAAAGATTTGAACTGTTGACAATGTGAGACTAAAGAGTTGTTGTCATATCTCAAGTTTTACAAGAAACAAAACAAATTATAGATCTCTCTCTCAACAGTTTTCACTACACTGCTAATAGAGCTAAAATTCTACAAGACTAGTTTGATGAATAAGAGATTGTAATGATCCACATATTCCATGGTCTGAAAAGTTACCAAATCTTAATTTCATTTTGAAAATCTAGGATATTTTGAGACAGGAAGAAAAAATACAAATGCCCATTAAATTCAGCTTTATTGAAGGACCAGAAGTTAATTATAGTAAAATGCAAGGTTAAAACTTAATACATGGTAATATCCAACATCATGATACGGATAATTTTAATGGCCAAATATTATTCCCGTACATATTCTCCGAAAAACTAGGAAATTTCAAACTGCATGTCAGCAGGCAAAAGGGGTAAGATTGTATTAATATGCGATGACTGTTGTCCATGTCTAAACTTACAGGTTTAATACATAAAATTGCAAAACTCATTTAGACAGCAACCCAATCGGTTAAGCTGGTTTGTGCCTAGGTTTGCGAGTTGCGCACTTTTATTTGTTTCAAATTACTGTTTGGACGAGTATTTGACAATGAATGCTGTATACTGTTCTCTTTTAAAGATCTCAGATTGGCCCTACTTTTGCATAGGGGCTCAGGGCCACAAAAAATAAGACTTCTCTAGGCCCAGGGCCTCAACGAGTCTTAAGACTTTCTTGCACACTACTAGTCATGTTTTTATTGCTTCTTGTGCTTTTGTAGTTTTACAAATAAATTTAATTTATATGATACTGTGTTGTTGTTTCACTTTTGTTGCATGTACATCATATCTACCCATTTTCATCCTATTCGGATAACTCATTCTTGGAGCGTTGCGTTTTATATTATTAAGTATAAGCAGATATTTAAAAAGAATATTCCAAACAGTTACAAGAGTAATCGAAATATAAGAGAATAAGTTTTAATCGTGGTGACTAAATTTTAATTAAATATATCTAAAATTATTTACAAATGAAATAAAATGCTTGTCTTTAAATTTTTTTTATTCTAATAATCATCAATATCACACGTATTATATTTCAAGTAAACAGTTTTCATGTTTTCGTCTTAAGGGGACGGTGGACCTTTGAAATTAATTTCTTAAATTGTTAGCTTAATTAGCTGGAATTGGAATCAATATAGTAAATGATCAATATATTTCTAATTTAAATATATTTTTTAAAAATTATAATTTGATTTTTTAAAAATTTAATTGTTCTAAACTTTTAAAAATGCTCCTTGCGCATCAATTTTTAAGATAAGTACATAATTTTTGTTT
Organism: Trichonephila inaurata madagascariensis; assembly: GCA_019973955.1. NCBI lineage: Eukaryota > Metazoa > Arthropoda > Arachnida > Araneae > Nephilidae > Trichonephila > Trichonephila inaurata. Next base: position 19,468 of record BMAV01005517.1, on the reverse strand, counting down.
TATATATATATAGACTATAACTAAATATATCTGTGCATAGTTTTAAATTCAGAATAAAATTTGATGAAAAAGTGTGTTGCACTTTTTATATAAATATTTCACCAATTATCACATATTCAAAGGTATTCAAATGGCAAAATATGATCCGTTAAATTTTTTTGAAAACAATGCACAATTTTGTGAATTACATTATCTTTCATAACTTGTTAAAATTTCTATGAGATACGACATGATATATGAAACGCAAGGAGCATTTTTACGTAATAAGGAAAAGAAAAATTTATGAACTGAGAAAAATGCATTTTGCAGCATTTATTTGAGTAAAATAAAAAAAAAATAAAAGCAAAATTTTACATAATTACTTACCTTTTATGAGAATCAAACATACTAAGAGATTATTATAGCAAATCTAAAACATGACTGTGTTTATGTTTTAGATTTATATATTCAATAATTCAAGTAACATGCATCCGCAAAGCTGATACTTATACAAAAAATATAGCGTGGCAAAACATTCACTTAAAATTGACCAGCACAGTATGACAATCCTTCAGATTTTATATTTTGTTTTCTATTTTATTTGAAAGTTTTACGCTTCATAGTTCTTTTTATCTTTTGCTGTTTGAAAAGTTTTATTTCTGCTTTGCTTTAATCGACACTCATCTCTTACTTCACTGATTTGCATCGAGGGTAATGAAACTTCTGATGTACATGTTTTGGGAGTAAACAGAGATCCAAAATTGTGAATTCACTATAACTTTGCTGTTACAACAAGATATTTCCAGTCTTTCTTTGATTGGAAACTTTCTTTGAGCAGTGACTCCAGATAACTTACTGTGCAAACTTTCATTTGCATTTGACTCTTACCTGAAGTACACCGAGACAATATCTCGTTGCTTGCCTATCCTTTGATACACGCAGGGCTGCAACAACCTCCTCAGTTAATTTTGTCTTCATAACTGAATGACTTTCAGGGGATTCTCCATTTGCTAAGCTCTTTTTGAAAAAACGCAAGAAAGTTTTCCCAAAATTTACAGGACATTTGTGTGTTTCGGTTTTGGCGTCTGTGGAGGAACAATGATAAAGTGTGGCGTAAATAGCACTTTTCATTTTTTTCGACATGCTGTTCTTCTTTAATGGCTTTTCACGCCAAAAGAATGGGTGACTTTAACTTCATTGTGGTTTCACCCAAGCTACCAACCTTTTGCCACCAATGCAAACACCTTTGCTTCGCCACTCTTTCTACTTTGCTGCGTAAACCAGTTCTAGGCGCTTGGAGATATGGTTGATACATTCACTCTTTACTTAATAGGTTTTACCTTTTCCGCTAGATATTCAGCATCAGATGTTGAATGTTTTGAGATCTCCATCCGACAATATACAAGTATAACACTTATTACGCTCACAGTGGATCTTTGCCACAAAATTGCAGCAGCTTCCATTTCCATATAGATGAGGAACCTGTATGATTTATTTGACATTCAGATTTGTGACCTTTGTACCAAACTGCAAAATCGGACTATCGCCCAGAAGGTCTCTTGCTGCGGCAGTACATTCTGTACAATACTTTGATAGGATTTTCGTAATCCAATAACTAAACTGTATCAATAAATCAATAACAACTCCTATCCCGTACAGTGATTTATAGCTACTTTTACTAAGTCATCAAATGACACAGTAATGTCTAAAACACCTGTTTCCTTTTCTCTTCATCATTTAAATCAAGATGTTGCTTCCTAACTACTCTTCTTTGCTACTTCAAGTCTGATGTTTCATCTCTCACTATTTTCTTCGGACAAAGGGTACAATGTGCTTCGTTTTTGTCCATTGCATTCAACACCAGTCACTAATGCAAATAGTTCCAATCCCGCGTGTCCTTTTCAAGTCTTAAAAAGACGAAACCATTTTTGTTAATGTCAAAAAATTTTTTCTTTTACGAGCACTGGAAAATGAGTGCTTACTGCCTCACAGCACGAACAAACTAGAAACACTAGTTTTGATGCCATACCAACTACGTTGTTTTATGATATTTAAATCCCTTCATATCACATTTGAAAGGCACTTTACCGTCAAACCGCGGTAAATTCTTCCATATGTTTGTATCAACTAATACATAAGTTGTATCATACTTGTTCATTTTGCCAAATGTTCTGAAAGTGTGTGACAGAAAGAGACAGCTTTCTTTCTGTTGCTGCATTCAGTACTAGGGGCCCCAATGTGCAAGTATTTATATAAAATTTATTTTACCTGTTTAGAGATGAAAGCGACAAGTTGCATTAGGGTCATTGTCATGAAAACTTGGATACTCCAGTTCCTAATTGTCCTGGGGCCCATCTCTTCTTTGCTTTTAGCTTAAAGCCTGCATTTACGTTTTGATAGCCTTGCTTTTGGCACATGATATCGAGAACTGATTCTGTGCATTGTACAAAATACTAAATTGAATTTATCAAAGAAAAATTTACAGTCAGTGTTCAATCCAAAATAGGAAAACTTTGAAAAATATTACGTCTAAAACGAATAAATATGCTATGTTATAACAGACATGAAACAAGCGCGCTAAACTGATGTAAACAAACAATACAGAAGTAGAAGTTGAAGTTTCTATTCGCATCCTTCTTCATAAAATGTGTAATGAAAAAATAATAAATTGAGGTAAAAGCATATATAACTAAAATTCAATAGTTCTTGTTTACGTTCAAATGACAGGTGCCACGCCCATTTGGCATGATAGGCGCGCCATGTTTATTCATGGATCACTCATAACTCAGTAACTATTCATCAAAATGAAAAAATTCTTCGACAGAAATCATTCTGAAATATATGGAATATTATTAGTATAAAAATAAAAATCGCAATTTTGACCAAATTTTTGAGATTTTGAAGGTCCACCATCCTTAAATATCCACATACATTTGAAAATTACGAAAATTTTTTACATTTAATTTGAGTAAGCTTAAACTGAATTATTCTTTCAGTTTTTGTTTATCGAAATATAAATTCACAAAATTTCAGTCAGAGGTTGTTCATAAAAGAAATAGCTCGAATAATATTTTTTAGAGTTGGTTCAGTTTGGAACAAAAAGGAAAGAATTACAATGGCAAATAAAAGAGAATTACAAGACAATAAGCATTTATTTGTAAAATTGAAGTTTTTCTGTCATTGTTCCAACTACTTCATTTGTCATGTCTGCAAATTTGGAACCAGATATCAAAAAAGGGATAAAGCAAATACAAATTTCTGACGTCTGTTTTTTCAAAAAATTTCTTCACTGCGTAACAAGTTTGATAGATAAAACAAATAAAAAATATCGAATGCTAGTTGAAAGGATTGATGTTCATTTTTCATGGTGAAAAGGAGAATAACTCCTCTTGAATATGAAAGTGAAGTTGCATACTAAGTTGAATTTTAAACATTTTTGCAGCAGTCAATAATTATAAAAACTTTTAATAAACTGCTTTTCATCTTTGCTCCTTTTATAAGATTTTTTTGTACGTCCAAATAATCTACAAAAATTGCAATGAGAAAAATTAGATATTAATTGTTTATGTAATTTTAACGAAAATATCAGAGTTTAAATTTAGAAATATATTTAATTACTAAACGATTAATTTATCAGATGTGAATAAATAAATAAAGTAGATTGCAATAATCCTTTTTAACTAAAAATTTTCATAAAATTAAAAAAAAAATTTTTTTTTTATGTTTTGAATTCTTTTTAAAAGCAAGTTTAGGGTTTAAAAATTCGACAATTTTAAGTAAATAAAAATTAAGAAGTCTTTAGATTAACATCCATGTTGTCAATGTGTTTGTAATTTTCACATACAATAACAATTAATTTATTTCAAATAACAATTAATTTGCCTTGCGTATTTATCTATACAAACATAAATATATATTTTGGATGACATTTTAGTGTAATTGAGATATAATTGCTACTATATGATCTTAAACATAAGCACGCGAGAAACTTTTCTTCTTACGTATGATATCGTTATATAATATATAAAAATTACGTGTCACAGTGTTTGTCCGCGATGGACTCGGAAACTACTCAACCGATCCTCTGACATAATTTTGCATATTGTGTGTCATTTCGTCCAACTTAAAATATAGGATAGTTTTTATCTCAATTTTCGACGCTATTATTTTTTTTATTGCCGGAAATGCATAGAATTCAGGAAACGGGAAAATTCGCAAAATGTCGGAATGCGTGTGTGCCTGTGGAAGCGGATTTTGTGGACCAAGGTGCATAAAAAGTCAGTGTCTGGTGTATTTCGTAGCGTGGAATCCGAATTTCGGATTGAATTCCCTAAAATATCCGTATTTTTGCCGGCCAACACATTTTAGACAAACCTTGGCAAGGGCTCACCTTAAAAGCCTTGGAAAACTAAAACTTGATCCCTGGCGTATTTTGACACGGGCAATCTGAATCTGATATCCGATAAGAGAGATTGCCATAACTTTGTCGGATAATGCCGGATTTTAGAAATACCCTGGCAGGGGCTTACATTAAAATCCTCGGAGAGTGAAAACTTGATCCCTGGCGTATTTTGAGACGGGAAATTTGAATCTGATATCCTATATGTGAGAAATTCGCGCAAATTTCCTGGATAATTCTGAATGATTGTCTATTACGCAGACCGTGACAGGAGCTTTCCTCAAAAGTCTTGAAGTGGGAAAAGTACGTTTCTAATAGTTTTTGGGATGGTGAAGGAGAATCCGAAATCGGATATTAGAAATTCCCGTAACTTTGCCGGATAATGCCGGATTTCCCTAATGCCCTTTTCTGGTGACTGTCAAGGGAATCAAAAGTAGTCTCCGGTTGCATCTAAGGGTAGAAAACGAGAATCTGAAATCAGGTTTCAGAAAATCTCATAAATTTGCAGGGTATTGGTGAAATTAGATGAAATGGCTTCGTATTCGAGTCACATTTACGAATTTACTTTTCTTCTAGAAGCTGAATTTGCAAGCGCTAGGGCACTGAAATTCAGTCGCGTGTGTGTTTCCTAGCGAAGGAGAATCTGAAATTGAATTTTTGGTGTTCTGGTAACCTTTTTTCCCCAATAATGCCGGACCACCGTAATATGCGCGAACAGTGGTGTTGGTCTAACTTGCAAACGGAGGGACTCAAAAAGTGGGACCCTGACGTCTTTTGAGGTGGCTGATCCGAATATTTAAAATAATTTGAGAAATTCCCTTGTTAAATAATGCCAGACGACAGTATTTTAAACGAACCATGGCAGGGACTTACCTTAAAATTCTTGGAGTGTGAAAAGTGCACTACCGGTGTTTTTGTGGGTGGGGAGCAAGAATCGCGCGGAAATCGGACTTTCGTTACTCCAGTTACTTTGCCAGATAATGCCGGACGATAGTACCAACTGCTGGATAGTTCCAACCAACTGCTGGATGTTGGAAACAGTGAAGTAGAACTGCATCAAAATACACAATGTATCAAATTGTCAGGCAATTTCTGTACTGTTGCTCAGACAAAAAAGAAACTGATTGAGAGTGTTTTCCCGAATATACTGTATAATTATCTAGGTAATGTGACTGGCTCTGTGGGTAATCCTGTTACTTAGGTAGAAAAAAATGTTAATGTTGACGAAATAAGCTTCCAGATACAGAGGTGCTAAAAGGTGATCAAATGTCTTTTAAACAAATCGAAACTATTGTGGATGAAAACGAAACTGTAATATTTTTGAATTCCCAGGATATATTAGAAATGTCACCTCACAATCTTCGGTTGAAGATTGGTTCACTGGTTATTCTGCTGCGTAACTTAAATACACATAGGTTATGTAACGGTACACGTTTGGTCATTAAAAGAATTACCGAGAATCTCTTGAAGAAACCATTTTGGTTATAAAGTTTAAAGGAGAAATCGACCTGTTGCCACATATTCCACTGATACTGTCAAAATCTGCAATACTAATCAAAAGACTTCGATTCACAATTCATTTGGCTTTCGCGATGACCTTAAATAAATCTCAAAGCTAAACAATGTCAATTTTGAGTAGAGACTTAGAAAATATCCATGTTTATCGCACAAGCACATACAAGTTGCATGCTTACGCGTGAAGAAACCACCGAATCTATTTGCGTAAGTAAAAGACAAGTTAACAAAAAATATTTTACACCGATTAGCGATTAATTATATAGAAATTATTTACTGTTATAATTTAGAGTGATAAAAATAGTATTAAAAATTGCTAGAAATCAACGCTATTAACCTCATTTTTATAAAATTAAATCTTCATATGTTGTTACTAGCAACTTAGTAAAAAATTCATGCATTATATTATACTCAAATACGAGATGAATAAAACGCAAAATTAATAAAAGTTATGTTGTTTTTTGCTTAAATTCAACTCTCAAATTTTAAGTGCAAAATAGCTTTGACTGCATTGAATAGCTGAGAATAATATTAAATAAACGTAAACAAAGCAACAGCAACGCGTGGCTAGTTTACTAGTTTCTTTTTTATAAAACTAGTAAATAGTGGCAGCTGGTTTTTTTAAAACCCAATGATACTGAAAGCAATCATAAGATTTTAATATTAACTATTCACGTAAAGATTTCAAGGGCAACGGCCACTGGTTAAAGTTACAAGCCTGTAACTAAAATATAAGAATCTCAAAAAAAACTTCATTCCCAGAAGCAAAGAACATACTGTGAAGTAACACGGCATTACATCTATAAGAGTTATGCAAAGCCAGAACGGAAAAAAAAGGCGAAAAATCTCCCATATAGTAAGTAATTGAAAATCTGTAAGAAAACCACAAATTGCCATTCTTTCCCCAATCTTTTGCTGTTTTTTTTTTAAAAAAAGGAGGATTAAATATTTTTCCATACATAATATGAATTTCATGGCGTTTGGATCAATAGATTAACTACTGAATGAACAATTTTTTTAAAAAATAAGAATTGAAGCCTTTTGGCACTCTTACAGAAACTAATCAAAACTTGTTTAACCAATTTACATTCTCATAAAAAAACATTCTTAAGATATTTGAATCTGTCAGATGATGCAAAAATTGTACATTAGCAAAACGTCGTTTGAGAGCTTTACTGTAAAGCAACGGTTTTTAAACTTTCGTTCATCGTGCCCCTCCCCTTTTTATATCAGTTTGACGTCGTACTCCCCCCTCCCAAGATTTAGAATTACCCTTACTGACTCATAAATACATGGCTGAGTGATTTAAAAATTCCTCAATAATCTTGAGGCTTTCTCTACCTCTGCTAGTTATACAGACTTTCAAACACTTCTTTTTCTCTTTTAAGAAAACATTAATCATCTAATTAAAAATATTTCGTTATAGTAATGGCTGTGTAGTTGCCAACAATAAACAAAACTGAATAAATATTCTTGATCAAAATAAATGCTCTAATACAGTTTTTACATTGTGGGCAATTTAGTGATCTAGTTCAGGATAGCACATCTTTCAATTTTTCCACGAGGCCTTTCAGAGTCTTCAAATGAGAGAAATCTAAACATTAGATGACATCCTTTCGTTGACCCCAAAGAAAGGCGCTGGAGACCCTCGGGGGTCCGTGGTACTGTTGTAAAGTACTTTGAAAAAGCAATTAAAATGTGACGGATCTATACGCGATTTTCCAACAAATCCTCTTGGGAAATCTTTTGGCTATCAATTCGTGTTATTTACAACCAACCCTTCGGAAGAAGAGAATCGTGATATTTAAATTAACTTAATATATATAGTTGAGTTTTTCTAGCTTGAGGTAGAGTAGGAGAGAAGATTTACTCTAGTCAGGTGAGATTGCTACTGAAGGTATAATATTAGAACTATAGTGATTTGATTCTTATTAGGAGGAAACTTTAAAGTGACGCTTGTTCACTAAGATTGAATTGAGACTAGATTAAATTGGATGATAGGTTAGATCCTTAATTAAGATAAAGTTCAAGTTTGATAGTTATGTAATCGCTCACGTTTTACTGTCATTGTTCCACTTTCACGGTTAACACTGAGCCATTCTCTTAATATTAGTAGTCAAAATTGTGTCTGTTCTTTGTGTGGAAATAAATAGATTAATTGAATCATATCGAGTGTTTCTTCCCTTCCCCACACATCCAGGCGCTCGGGAGAGAGGCACGAGCTTCTTACAAACCTCTGACTTAAATAAAACTTTTCATCAAATTTAGAAAAATAAAATAACTCCATTGTATGTAATATCAACATTAATTTTTTCCCTGACGGGCTGCATATTAGCAACTAAGATTTTACAGACGTTGCATATCCCCAAGAGTGGAAGTAACTTCATTGGTGGCACCCTATAGTGGCGGCTTCCACTATCAAATTTTGAAGTTTGAATTTTATTCAATTTAAACTCTCCACGATTCAATATTTTGCCGAGAGTACCAGAGACAAACTAATATTCAAGAAATCTTTCACATGCTACATAATAATATGGTATGCATGCCTGCAAATTTCGAATCCAGAAAATCTATCGATTCCAGCTGGGGTCGAACCCACAACCTTGGGTATACGGAGCGGGAACGCTACCTGTAAGCCACAGGAGCCAACAATTTAATCATTAATCCGAAGTCATAAATTTTTTAGTGCACCAATTTCATCAGTTTAGGGAGTTCCGTTTTCGCACCACACATGATCTCCCTCTCTCTTACGTACACGGACGCACGCACACCCATGTTTGTTTTAATTACAGCATGTAGTAATCTCTGATATAATAAGATTACATATTCAAAATATTCGTAGGCACTTATCTTTTTAAATACATGTTCTTGTATATCTTCGTTTCATTCTAGAAAAATTTTACGTTGCTGGCCATTAAAATTGCAACATCAAGAAGGAATGATCTGACGAACGCAAAACCACATAAAGGAAAGAAGAGGTTAGATATACAAATAATTAGTACTTCAGAGTATTTAGACGACGCAGGAGAGAGAAACGATACCCGAAGCACCACATAAAAGAAAAGTTGCATAGTGGATTTCTTGTTCGGAAAGTGCTTTGTAAGGTCAGAGGAGTAGTGTTATGCCTTGAATAATGCTTACCAGCAAGTGAAAAAATTCGAAAGAGACAGGATCGATACCTATCGAGAATACGGTGATATTCATTCCATGATATTGCCCAACGCACTGATCGAAATTTAACCACTCTCATGCGAATATGGAATCAATGGTTTGCTGAAGGTCACGCTGAAATGGTCTCTCATGACCTACACTCGAAATGACTGGCATATTGTGTGGTCGGCCTTTCAAAAACGTACAACCACGTCATGGACCATTAGTCTGGAAATGGTCACGTTTGCAGCAGGCCCAGTATAAGCTCGTACAGTGCAACGACGTTTGCTGCAGTGTGGACTGTCAGCACGGCCATAACTTCCATTTCCTATGACAATGCAGCATAGAGATAGATAGATAGATAGAGAGAGAGAGTGTATGACTGTGCGCAGAACGACCTGGCTACATGAGTGACCCAATGTCGTCTTTTTAGACCAGTTTCGGTTCTGCGTTTAGTATTTTGAAGGCCATATACGTGTCTGGAGGTTCCGAGGAGACCACTCGTCGCCTGCTTACATTCTATATCTGCATAGAGGCCGTGCACTTGATGTGAGAATCTGGGCAACTATTGGTTAAGCGGCACGAACATCTCTGCTTCTGATCTTCGGAAATTTGAACGCAGATTGGTACATATCTGACATCTTAGGTCCAGTGGTTGCGCCCAATCTTCGATGTTTCTCTCTCTACTAACAAGATAATACAAGACCACATGTTGCACATCATGTCCTGACCTTTTTTAATACACAGATGATTTGATTGGTACACCGGCCTGTACGGTTTCCAGATTTGTCATTCATTGAAAATATCTGGTCTTGGATTACAAAGAGCCCACCAACCCTCACCAGCTAATACGATTGCTGAAGTGTGGAATAAATGAGATAGGAGTTGTATAAAATGAGTTTTCCATTTCTGTCATCCAGTACCAGTTCGACTCCATGCCTAAAAAGTCAACGGCCGTTTTAACTGCCAGAAGTGCCAGCCGTTTATATTAATTTCGCACTCCTGTAGACTCAAAGCTGCTTCCAAATTTAATCAGTTTGTCTCCTTGCCATACTGTTTAGGTGCAATAAATATCTCTTTTGAGTTTGCTTTCCTTCATGGTGTTCCAATTTTAATTGGCATCAATGTACTTATGAAATAAATCTTTTTCAGTGAAAATCTTGAAAAGAATTTCCATTTGAATAAAGCAGGTTTCTTTGTTTAAATTTAATAATGCTGATCTAACCTCTAGCATCGCCTTATTAAGTGATACTGTGAACAAAAGTACAGCAATAAATAGGCTCTGAAATCACTTTTTACTAACAAAAATAAAAGAATAAATCAAATTAAGTTTTCGAACTTCTGTCAGATTTAACCCCTTGTAATAATAATACTTTTTAATCAAAAAAGATTGAACATTTATTTTACAAATTCTTTAATATATTTTTAGGGTTATGGCTACCTTTCTAAAAATTATTCTCCAGCTTTTCACAAAATGAGGTTATAGAGAAATAGAAACTATACATATTTTCCTGAATATTTTACATCTTTATCATTCGTTCCTAAGTTATTAAAAATTACATTACTTTTATTTGAGGAAAAGCTGTTTATGATTTAAAATCTGCATTTTTTAGATTGAAAAATCTTTCGATATTAAGTATAATGAGCATAAATGATGATTGAGAAAAGCTGTAGCAGCCTTACTGTCTTGTATATAAATAACATTGCTTATGAATTATAATAAATATTTACTGTTATTAAATTGAATGAATCTAATTCGTATTTATTATTTTTGGGATTAATATACATGCATTATTTATTTTCTAAGTACATGTTTTATGGAAGTTTTAAAAATCAAATCTTTGGCTAGTTTGAAAATTATTAAAAAAAAAAAAAAAATCTCAGCTTAAAAAAAGCAACCATCTGGGTTGAAAAAACGTAGGATGTTAATCTATCCTTAAAAATAAACTTTTGATATATATTTTTTTAAATCTTAAAAATGTAACGTTGTCCGGAATTTTTCAGTACCTTTTTTCTTGGGTTTATTCCTTAAGCGAAAGTTTTTGATTTTTAAACTTCTTTTTTTCAAAGTATTTTATGATTCAAATGGGTTAAATTCATGTGACGTCATATTCACATGATAATGACAAACACGTGTTTCTAGCCAATCAGTTCAGAAATTCATGTGACGTCATATTCATACGATAGATGCAATCATGTCTTTCAAGCTAATCAGTACATGAGCTTCGTTGTTGCCAAATTTGTTCTTTTCAGAAACTTTCTTTTAAAAAGCACACATTTATCAACTATAATAACGTATTTAATGTAAAAATAAACAAATGCAATAATTCTTTTTTTAGTTTTAAAATATTTTGATGTTTTTTTTTAATTATGTTTAAGCATCTTTACCATTAATAAAATCTGAAATTTTATGTAATTTTACAAATTGAACAAGTACAAGTTGGTAAAATATCAGTTTTGAATTAAGTTGAGAACGGGTGATTGCCTTTGTCACGTGACCGTAATGAATTGAGCCCATTGTGATTGAAAGATAGCCTCGATTTATTATTAAAATAATATTACCTAATTTAAAAAAACCACACATAAATTTTCAATCAAATCATTATAACAAATTATTTGAAACATTTCATACTTGAAGAAGAATCTGGTATGATTTCTTGGACAAAAAGCTGCTTAATTTAAATTTTTGTATTTTTTTCTTTTACTAATTCAGTCTAATAAATCCAGCGAAATTTCTTTATTTTACACTAGAAAATTAGCAGCAATATTACGAGAATATATAGTATAAATATATATGTAAAAGTGACAATAATTTTCAATAATAAAAAATGGTTATTTTTCAAAGAAATTATATATTTTATATAAACTCATAATTAATATATTTCTCATGAATTTGTATTTTCGTTCCCATAATATACTTATAAATTCGTTCTGAAAATGTATGAGAAATATTTAGCTTTAATTTAGAATTTGTCTAATAAACAAAATGAATGTTTCCTAGATAGAAAGATTTTCAGCGCGTTTTATTTGTACTTCATCAAATTTATAAAATTGAAAGTTTCTGTAATCTCTCTTACATCTGCTTTTTCAAGAATGAATTTTCAAACTTCAGTTTATCGAGTCAACTTTCAAAAATAAGTTATGAGAAAAAATATTACTTCCAAAAGCCACATAGACTGAAATAAACCACAACTGAAATCTTTACATTGGGTTTTTCTTTTGTTTAATTGGGCTTTAATTGTTAAAGAGCTTTTAAAAAGTTCTAAAGGGAAGAAAATTTTAAAAGTTACAGCCAAACAAGTAATATAAATTTTTTTTTATATAAGTCAATTCCTACTTAGATCAACAAGGAAAATTTTTATTTTAGTTACTTTTTATTAAATAGCTACAATTAATATAAATATGTACATACATATGACAGAATCACAATTGGTAAGAGATTTTTATTAATTATCATTAAAGTATCATATTATCATCCAAAACAATCATGTCTATAAAATTTCGTTTCAATTGAATACTTTAAAACGTGAGAAAAGAACCTTTTCAAGTTTTGACACAAGTCACCAAAATGGTCGCTAAGTCACAAAAAATGATGCCAACGTGTCTGTATTTGTAATTCTTTAAATAATTAGTTTTAATTAATTTTTATTAATTATAATTAAATCATCGTATTGTCATCCAAAATAATCATGTATATAAAATTTCAGCTCAATTGAGCGCTTTAAAATATATTTTATTAACGATTGAAAATTCCACCTAGATAAGTAAATAAACATATAGAGAGTGTGAGCTAATAGTAGGAATTGAATAATTAGTAAGGAAACATTTAGAAATGTACGAGGGAAAGTCAAAAAGTAGAGAGACTTCTGCAATTTCTCTTGCTAAGGTTTGGCAACAGCGCTAGTATCCAGTACTGAATGAGGGGTAATCGGTAACACTTCTATACATCGTGTCACTTGTCTTTCCTCGTAGTCGTTGGGGTGTAGCAGACCATTCAACATGGCAGCGCCATTGTCGATGTATACCAAGGAGGACAGTGATTCGTTTTTGTTTCCGGAAGGTGTGAAACCTGCGGAAATTATTTGTCTCATGCAAGCGCAGTATAGTGGCAGATGTTTATCGTGAAGCAAGATCTACGAATGGATAGAGAGCTTCAAACAGGAAAGAACTTATTTAGGTGACGACGAAAGATGTGACAATTCATTGACGGTAATCACTGAAAACAATGTACAAGTCTTTGAAAATATAGTGATAGAAGGGATGGAAGTGCGCAGGTATCACACTTTACGTAAACAAAAAAGGATTCTGTTCCTTCTTTCCTCCTTGGCGCAGATCGGCAATAGAGCTGCCATGTTGAACTGTCCGATACACCTAGGGATTGCAATACCGGTATACCGGGATACCGAATACCGGTATTTTGAGCCTTTTGTACAATTTTGAAATACCGGTATTCACAAATTTAAATATTGTTCTTTTGGTATTTACCCGAAATTATTTAAGTTGTCTCCACCATATGTTCAGGGATCACCAACATAGCAAAATAGCATATCTTTTTATTTTTATATCTCCGTATCGGGCGAAATTAATTAGACTGTGAATATAAAGTTGCATCGTGCAATCATGAGAAGTGATAAAATATGTGAGTCATCCAACGAGGCGGGCCTAAAATATATTATTACAGCTCAGAGTGATACTGTACACGCACAGGATTCGTAGTCTGATATGATATTCGTATCTGTAAAAATAAGGTTGTAGTTGTGAAGAAAGTGCGGGATATTTCAATATTTTTTAAATTAGTGAGTTTGTTATTCACATTTTATTTTCATGTCATGCAGTAAAATTGATGCATTATGTTTTTTTAAGATCACATTTCAAAAATTTGTAATAGTACCACAGACCGAATAGTGATGCTTACACTTTTTTGTTGTTTAAATAAATAAGATGTTCCTTTACTTTTCTGTTATTTTTTATTTACTGCTGTAATTTATACATTATAAATTTTTTTGTGATATTTACACTCTCTAATAAAACTGGCAAATAAAACAAAGATACACCTGTGTTTTCTTTATTTTTTAAAAAATTTTGACTACCGATATTAAAACCGGTATCCCGGTATTAAGATCTAAAAAATACAGAATACCGGTATTGGATTTTTGGTCAGGTATTGCAATCCCTAGCTATATATACACCCCAATAACTTCTAAGGAAGACGAGTGATTCGTAGCATAGAAGTATTGCCGACTACTCTTCCTTCAGGACTAGATACAACAAGCTCAGTTGGGAAACTGTGCAAAGAGAAATTGCAGATGTCCCTTTACTTTTATCGTAATTCATTTTAATTTTTCATTCCTTTAAAAGTGCTTAACATCATAATAACTTTCCATCTTTTCAATGTGATAATGTTTCTGGAATGAAAAAAAATCCTCGATGCTCTTATATTAAATCATAAACTTTATCTTGACTTGGAAAAACCTTTGACGTTCGCAAGGACAAAGACATCCTATCTTAAGGTATCCGACTACGTTCGGAACCGTGATTTTAAAAAAAGTGTATAAATGGATAATTTTCATGATATTTAGTGTCACTCAGATTAGAATACATGCATAAAATTGTTTAAAGGACATTTTGACAAAAAAAATTATTTAAATATAATATTTTGGCAAAAAATTAACAGAATAACCAAAATATTCTCTTTTTTGTGAAAAATACTTCTATTATAATAATATTTTGCCTGTATAAAGCTGAGTCCTTTGTACAGAGGCTCAACTATTGTTTTTGAAAAATTCCCATTATTTTCAGAGTTACTACCAATTAAAATAATTATCGGCGTTTTTTTCTTAAAATTTCTCCCCTCTGTTGTCGTAAAACATGGATAAACCCACTTCTAAGTTATATATTTCAAAAATTATAATTGAGCCTCTATAGAGAGTTCAGAGCTATATACAGGCAAAATCATATTATAATAGAAGCATTTTTCACAAAAGGAGAACATTTTGAAAAAAGATAATTTTAAGTTAATTTTTTGCCAAAATATTGTATTTAAATAATTTTTTTTGTCAAAATATCCTTAAAACAATTTTATACATGTATTCTAATCTAAGTGACACTAAATATCGTGAAAATTATCCATTTATGCGCTTTTGCAAAATCACGGTTCCGAACGTAGTCGAATACCTTAAGTATAAAATGCACTGTAAAAAGCAGTGCAAAGGACAAGTAAAGAATCGTGTCATCTCAGTATAGAACAAAATAGCTTTGTAATGGCATAAAATTTTTATGTATTACACTAGGCAACACCAAAAATGTTCCGGGTTCAAAAACAGTTTATTATGAAGTGTTTTGACCCACTAAACACGAAAATCACTATAAAGACCTCAGATTAGCTCTTGCTTTCAAGAATCAGAACTCCTCCTTACTCAAAAATAGCTGTATTTTCACTCATGTTTACTTTCTGTGTATTATCTTTATTATGTTAATTTAAGTGGGTCGATGGAAACACTTGCCTCCGCGCGCGTGGATCGGTTTTTAACTTCTACGAAAGGCGTGTAACAGCTCCACCTCTGCATGTGTGTTTTGAATGTAACCTAGAGTGTTCAGTAGAACAAAGTACAAACAATAGTGTACAATTCAAGTGACATTCTTTTTCGACTTAAAACTCAAGGTAAATCAATTTAACTATATTAACTATACTTTTCGTTGACCTTTTTCATAAATATACAAATACTTAACTGAAATAGTTAGTCTCAGGAACATCCCATGATCCAGATTTTGAGGCAGAAGATTTGAATGAATCCCACAGACTAAATCAAGCAGAATTGAGTGACCTCATACGAGATTTTGACTTGACAAAACAGAAGGCAGAGCTTCTGGCATCCAGACTGTAGCAATGAAATTTACTCCTACCAGGCGTCAAGGGTACAGAGTACTGGACTCGAGAAAAGAATCTTCTTCATTTCTTTGAGAAGAAAGGACATATGATTTCATATATTGATGTCAACGATGTATTTCATGAACATCAGTTATGATCCAAATAACTGGAAGTTGTTTATAACTCTTCCAAGCTTAGTTAGAAAGCAATATCACTACACAGCGGCAACATTCTTCCTTCAACAACAGTCAGTTCAGTCTTCCAACAACAATGAGTCATTTTGTTCATGTGATGGAAACTTATGCAGATGTGAAATTACTTCTAGAGTTAATAAAGTACGAGGGTGATAAATGGCAGATCTGTGGTGACTTTAAAGTCATTTCTTTAATCATGGGAATGCAGTTATGTTATACCAAGTACTGCTATTTTCTGTGTTGGTGAGACAGTAGAGATCGAAAATCGCACTACATACAAGACAAATGTTCGTCCAGAAATCTGAAATCCGGTGTGAGAAAAATCCCAAATGATTTTCTAGTAAATCCAAATAACATTTTGCTTCTACCCCGGCACATTTTAATCTAGGATTAATATAAAAACTTGTGAAATCCATGAACGAGAAGGGAGAGGATTTCCAATACATTAGACAGAAATTCCCAAGATTGAGTGATGCTAAGATTAAGGAGGTAATCTTCGTGTGCCTTCAAATACGAAAAATCATAAAGGCCCCCATTTTTGATCAATTTCTGTAAGGGAAAGAGAAAGCAACACGGGAAGACTTTAAAAGTTTGGTAAGAGGATTTCTAGAAAACAACAAAACAAAAGAAGATTAGAGCTATTAGCAGTTGGTGAAAGAACGTCTTTAAAATTGCCATGACCTAGGATGCAATATGTTTCTAAAAATCATTCCCATCTTGATATTTTCCATAAGAACTGTGGAGCTGTAATCGATGAACACGGTGAAAGGTTTTATCAAGATATCGTAGCAATGGAACGCAGATATCAGAGTCGTTGGGACGAGTCAATGCTAGCAGACTACTGCTGGACTGTATAAGGGATACTCGGACTACGACATACAAGAGATGATCCTAAAGGAAATGTTCACAGGATATAAACTAAAAATTACTGCTGATTTCTTATATGAACAATGTTTCTTCAAACATTACTTATTGTATTGTATTTATTAGTTCTTCAAATATACCCATAAATTGATGGAGGAGCTGTTGTATATTAAAAAAAAACAAGAGCTAATAAATAAATTTCATTTACATATTAGTTTTTTTTAAACCAAAATTAGTACGAATAGGCTATTTAAAACAAGGAAACTGACAAAAAGTTATTTTTTGTTGCCTATTGTTATTTAATAGATAAATTATATATTACACGCAAAATATATATTTTTAATTGTGCAATGACAAGTTGTCAACGAACAAATAAAAACTGCTTTAGAAACTTGATGAAAGGTGGAATAACGTACATTCAGGAGGAGTTGAGAAATAAAATATTTTGAATTAAGCCATTTAGTAAAACTACAAAATAAGTTTAAAAATTTAGCTTAATGTATCTTTCTCAGGAACTGAAGATAATTTATGTGATTATAGCCATTTTTTTTTAAAAAAAATAGCAGTGAAATAGTGATATAAGAAGCTTGTGAATATATACTTAACTGAAGGTCAAAGTAACACTGTTATTGAAGAAAAAATTGAAACATTTCTTAGACATAAAGGACTCTAAAATAAATTTTAGAAAGTAGATGCGAAGCAGACAGATTATTTTAGGAGTTGTTGAGCATTAAATAAAAATCCAGATAATGTTGGTTTCACATTAAGCGAATAAAATGTTTAAATAAAAATGCAATAATATTTTTTAAAAATCAAATTATTACCGTTTTATATTGCACAAAAATTGATGTTTCCCAATTTTTTTAAAAGAATATTTCTAAAAAAAGCAGTCTTAAGCTTTGTCAAAACAGTATGAAAGCGATACTGGAACGAAGACACGAAAATAAGCTTTTCTCAGAAGTCTGAAACCATAAATAGAATTCTTCTTATAACCAAGTGAGTGAGAGATAGAGATAAAAGTGATTTCCTTTTAAAAGGACAACGCTTTAACATTGATCATATAGGTTTTCACTAAAAAGAGATTCCATTGTATTATTTTCTTCGAAAGAAGAATTTTATCAGCTTCCGAGAAATTTTATGATCCTATGGCTTGGACCATATTGTTAGATAAAATATGTATGTTGTGAGCTCCTTGAAATGATTTTAATACCCTTCAAAGACATTTTTTAAAATAATTTCTTTGAGATCTTTAAAAATTGTTCCAAAACTTCGAGTTTTTGAAACCGGTTGCTTCGATCAAAATAGATTAGGAAAATGTTAAAATAGTATTTCTGGAGGTTCCTTTATAACTTTGTAAAGGGTCTATCCACGTTATGTGCACTAATAATCCTCTTGGGGAATAACGGGTCTTGAAAAACTATTCTATTGAAAACCTTCCTCCTCCGAAGATGTGATTATGTAAATCAAAACTTGTACATAAAGATTAAACTTTCGAGTTAGAGAGAGAGAGAGAGAGAGAGAGAGAGAGAGGTTAGACTGCTATAGGATAGCAGTGATTGATTAACTAAAGTTAGGCGAGAGTGATTCTTAGCTTATTTGATTAATATTAAGATTATAACGATTTGCTCAATTAGTGATTAATTCAGATTCGTTCGGTTTGAATTAGAAAGTGTATTGCCTGTAAGTGTTCAGTGTAAGTTAACTGATTTAATATTTAACTCCATTTATCTCGTCTTCCTCGCTATTGCTTCACATATTTGGTAATTGGTGCATTTCTTAGCTTAGGTTATTGAATTTGTGTTGTTGTTGATAATAGTGAATAAATAGAATCTGTTTTGAATATGTCTAATCTTCCTCCCTCTCACACTAATGGAAGGCACGGGTCGCCCATTACAACTATAAGTTGAAATGAAATTAAAACTTGTAAGATATACAAAATAAGTAGCACAACAATCAACTGCAATCTTTTTTTATAGATTAAGAAAAAAATAAAGAATTTTTAAAGAAGAGTTGTAAAAAAAGAGTCTTTTTGCTTATAGAATATTTTATTTTTTTTTAAAAAAAAGGTGATTCGCAACCAGACCGACAAAATTTCAGGATGTGTAGTGGTTACAAAGACAACTCGAAATCTTATTGGAATACAGGGTCATAAATGCCGTTGTTGTGAGCTAAGGGGCAAAGAAGAAGAGAACAAATATATCAGAATGAGCAACACAGTAATTGCACAGACAACGTTTTAATAATAAAATGTCGTACTACTACAGGTGTTTGAAATAAAAGCAGAAGTCGGCTGGAAATTCTGAAAGCGATGCTGCATGAAATTCCTGACGTTCTGGAGGATTTCACCAGGCAGTCTTGCGGTAGATAGCACTGAGTGAAAGGTTTCGTGAACATTAATCCTGCTAAAAGTCGTCATTTGTGATCCGTTTCTCGAGGTTTTAGGATGAACTCGTAATCAAATGAAGAACTGAAATGTATGGAGATTTGGATTGTAGCGGG
>BMAV01005516.1:298723-310946 GCA_019973955.1 Trichonephila inaurata madagascariensis | reverse complement strand
GCGCGTTATACTGCGAATATGCCTAAAAATTCAAAAATGCAGCTTGAAAATATAGGTACGCGTTATACGCCGGATTTTACGGTATATTAAAATTTTTTAACTAACTAATTAAAAGTGTTTTTGACCAATATACTCGCCATGGGGGGGGGGGAAGTGTACCATTTTATGTTATGAGTAAACATTTGTAAGAATTTGCATTTGAAACTTCAATTTTTTTTTTATACAAAACTAAAATATATTCGTTTACTTAAAGATGTTAGAAATGCCGAGGTCAAGTCGAAATAAAAGTTCAAATATTTATGAAAGAACTGTATATGGTATGAATTGTTTCGTAAATGTATTGTTGTGAATTTTATTAGTCATCACTGAAGCAATTGCGGATTCTTATATTATTTTAGTGTATGTAATAAGTGGCGCAATATTTTTATCTTATCGAAGGAAATAAAGTATCCTCTTTATCAAACCATTAGCAGAATAAGTGCTGTACATTACAGCGTAACGAAAGAATTTGAAGTTTATAATATTTACAAAGTTGTGCAGAGAAAAGTTGTAAAAATGCTATTCTTATAAATGATCATCTCGCGAATTCCATTATGTGCATTGTACCTTGATTTGCTCGATACCCTCTCCAACAGTAGATTAAAGTAGGAAATTGATTTGTCATGGGTTTTTTTCTCGTTTATATGCGAACTATGTTGATTTTAAATTAATGAGTTGGAGTAATAAAAAAAAAAACATTTTGTTACAACTTAATTCAATGTTACACATACTGTTTTTAATTACTCATTATCGCTTTATTTCTACTTGCACAGTCTAAATACACATTTTTCAGACGTCGAAATAGTTAACATGTAAAACAAATTAAAATAAATTAGAAAATTAATCCAAACAAAATAACAGCGAAAATTACAACAATCGAAACAAATTAACGTTATATATTTCCAGTGTATAAATCTGAAAATTGTTGAATAATACGTCAATATGATTCTTTCTTTTTAAATGTGTAGAATCTAAATACTTTGGAAAATGGAAAACCATTCAAAGACTCAGTTGGAGATGTGATGTTTGCTGTCGGTACCCTCAAATATTACGCTGGTTGTGCTGACAAAATTCATGGCAAAACTATACCCGCTGGTATGTTCGTTTTTGTAATTCTTTTTAAAAATGAGATTTGTGTGTGTGTAGAGAAGCGTTATTCTAATATATTAATGTCTTTAATTTATTAATTTCCTATTTTCAAGAATTTTAGAAATTTATTGTTATAGAAATTAAATCTATAACAAAATTTATATATATAACTATTTAAATTTCGGTAAACTGTATCCATTTCTGGTGAGTTCTAATCATGTACTTTTATTTTCCAATTTTGAAAAGTTTTTTTGTAATGGATATATTTTTTGCCAATATTTTTTTTTAATATTAGTTTATGTGCGATTGTGGGTGCATTAAACTTTAAGTGAGTTTATTCTCGTTTCAGACGGTAATAGCTTTTCATACACTCGTGTTGAGCCTGTTGGTGTTTGTGGACTTATTATACCAGTAAGTATAGTAAAGAAAAAAAGTTGTAAAAACACTTTTATATCATTGAATAAATCTACAGTTTTTAAAATTGTCTTTTAACGAAACTTAGATATTCTTTTTCAATGGTAGATTCGATGCATAGTGGTTTGAACTATATTTCGAATTTTGTGTAAAGAATTTTTAAAATAGCATAAATAATATGTCTGGATGTGCAATGCATTTATATTACTGCGTTGTATTTATTTTATGTTAAAATTATCATATTCGCAAGCATCGCCGTTCCTTGCATCATAATGGCGATTCAATGAAAACGGCGAAATCTTGGCGGTAGAGCCAAGTTGGCACCATTTTTAGCAATCATGTGGCAACTTTGTGACCAATTTTTCAGGAAATTGCGGGAGAAATCCAATGTCATGATCTTTCATGCAAGCGGATTTTTCTAGAAAAATCCGCAAGAAAGGTCGATATACGTAGCGAGTCGCTTGCCGAAACCGAGTTAGTCTTTTTTTTTTTTTGACGATGAAGAGTAGACCAGCGATTAGTGAGATTACTCCGCCGGTTGAATAGGACGAGCCTGTTCTTGCGGATTATCTCCTGGATGGCAGACATACGCCATGACTTAGATATTTGAAGTAGAAAATAATTCCCCATCGCGTGCGTTCCACTTATCTGGCGAACTATTTTACTGCTGCCAATGCTTGTACCGATTTGATTTATGAGAGCTCTCCACACACCTCTCCCAGCGAGAAGTATTTTTGCTCTCGAAAATAGTCATATTTTTAAAAAGGCTGATTTTCCAGCCGTTTTTCTGCAATTGATATAAATCAACTGCTATATTGAACTCGTTTAGAATGTTTTCCGTTGTCATCGGTGGTAAATCTATTTGCAATTCTAGTACAGTGGCGCCTCCTACTGCAAGTCGCAAAGAACAGGAATAAAAGCTCTTAACGACTGACCTGAATAAGGATTCCTTTTTCATCCCAGTCGTCTAAGGCAGTGATTGGCAACCCCCGGTCTGCGGGTTAAATGGTGCCGGGCTGCCTAAAGAACATTAAACTATTGTCATTTTATTTAAAGAAGTGCATTTCTCTCGTATTTGCACAAATTTCCACGGAAATCACTTTTATTCATTTTTGGTGTAATTATTTTATTCTGAAGGCATATTTAAATGTAACTAAATTAAAATTGTTAAAACAAAACAAATAAAAACAATCAACGTGTCCCACCCTCTGTGGGCCGTGGTAAAATTATCAAACGTTGACCGGTCCGTAGCAATAAAAAGGTTTCGGAGCACTGGTCCAAGGCATGCACGACGTGACTTCGGACCCGAAGGGGGCTAGTTCAAATAACACTGCACCCAAGCACCACTAAAGGTCACCATGGGTCCTCCTCCTCCATCACCAATAGCTTTTGACGGAAGTGGTGACCCAGGAATTGAACACTAGATAGCAGCACAGTCTAACGATACCAGTTGATTATGCATTCATTTCATAGTCTAAGACATTCTCAATAAAATCACGACTAGTGGTTCGCAACGGCGCATGCGTCAACTAGACCCGCCATCCCAAGAAGAGATTGCCCGCAACGTCAACGGGAAAAACGTTCCAGTGACACTCAAAACCTACTGGAGATGTATAGCAGTTGCAGAAATTGGCTGGAAAAACAACCTTCTCTCGGTATCATTCAGAAAGTCAAACAGAAAAAACAACTTTCTTCTCTAGGAAGGGGATATGCTGCGGCACCTCTTTCAACAAGCCACAAAGAACAAGAACAAAAGCTCTCTTAACGACTGCCCCGAACAGGGATTCTTTTCGCCTTGGTCGTCTATGGCATGTACGGCGTAGCTGCGGACTGGTAGGTCGGTGGATTAAATAAACACCCCTACCAAGGTGAACAGCTTGTCGCAGAACTAGCAGTTTTATTTCATAAGTTTTGATTCTTTGGGTGTTATACACTTAATGACGTTTTGAGAAGGTATTTTCACACAGGCTGAACTGCCATCTAATGTTCAATTTCAGTCATTTCTTCTGTGGCAGGTTTGAAACATAGTGGTTTGAACTTTCTATCTTCTGGTCCACAGATAACACCTTACTGCACCGTAGACATCTGGACTGAAAGAAATATCCGATCAGCCCGCTTATTATAAGTTTTTATGCCTGCCACTTCTATATTCGGCTTGCCGGAGAAAGTCTCCTCAGTTAATTTAACAAAGCTGTGTAATAGTTTACAACCTTCGTTTTATTAAATGGAAAGTGTAAAAATAAACCTTAATTGCACTTAATCACGATATGGTGTGATGTCAAAATTTGAAAAGCAAATTTCTACTTTAATGGCTCGACAGCCCTGGGTGGACCCTGGCCTTCTTCACAAGTTTTTTCCAGGCATCTCTATTTTTGGCAACTGTTTTCCAGTTTTTGACCTTTAAAAATTTTAGGTCTTTTTCCGCTTAGTAAATCCATCTTAACGGGAGTCTGCCCAGAGGTCTATTTCCCATGGGCTTTGCCAGAAAGGTTTTCTTGCATCATCGAACTTCATTCATTCTAGCCAGATGACCAGCCCATTTAAGTCTCTGTAATTTGACAAATTTTACATTATCAGGTTGTTTGTAAAGTTTTAAATTAGATCTTCTCCATGATCCATTCACTCGGATCCCACGAAGAATGCAGTGTAAGATCTTTCTCTCGAAAATTCCCAAAGCTTCCTCATCACGTAAAGTCAATGACTAAGTCTCTGGTGCATAAATCAGGATAGATCTGATTTGTGACTTTTGTGAAGAAGCAATTTAGTTCTTAATTTGAGAACTGGATTTTAAAATCTTCTAGGCATATAAACTTCTATTTGCAGCAATGATTCTTTTATAAATTTCTGGGACCAGCCCATCTCTTTATTATTTATCTCGGTTCCCAAATAAGTAACAATGTTAACTTTTTAAAATTTATAATTGCTAATTTTTATCTAAGTTGTAAGTCGGATTTTAAAAGGTAAATATTTAGCTTTATTCTCGTTTACAGATAAGTTAAGGACTTAAGACTTTGTTCTAATGCCCTAAATGCCTGTTTAAGAGCTTGTGCTGTTTGGGCAATAATGTCAATGTCATCACAGCACAAGCCAGTATTTGAACTGACTTAATACAAAAAAAATTTCCCCTAATATTGATTTTTGAGTCTCTAACTTCAAATGCTTGATTAAAGAAGAGGCATGCCAATGTATCCCCCTGTCGCACTCCATTTTTCACCTCAAGCTGTTCGGTGAAGAAAAGCAAATTTATCAGCTTTTATATCTTTGTTTTTGATTATGGGTCAGAATCGAAGAAAACTCCCCATAAATAGCCCAACACCTGCAAAAACACGCATTAGAGTTCTAATGGAATTTTAAAATCGTAAGGGAAGCAAAAGAAGAGTAGCATCTCTTCGGGTGTCGTACCTATCACTTGACCATGGTTCTATATTACGAGGTCTGTCGTCTAAGTCCTGATGTAGCTTTGGAATGCGGCTTTAATAAGCATTCAATGGAGAGGAAGCAAATATTCTCTTGTGTAGCTTTTCTATACATGTAGGATGTCCCATTCGTAAAAGGTTAGATCATATCCTTTACCGAGGTCAGCAATTCTAATCAAAACAGTATTCCACATCAACGCCATCTAGCGTCCCTTTTAAAACGCCGACATCGACCTTTTTCGGCAGAGGCCCACTAACACTCGTCAGAGAAACGTCGTATTTCGCGCGTCAGCGCCGTTCGTCCGCTCCAGGCGGTAAGTCTTAATAGCACCATAATGAGTTCTATTTAATCTAAATTGCCTCCCTTAAAGTAACGTGATCTAACTTTCCTATTCTTCCGAAATATGCTTATCTAACTTTCCTATTCTTTTGAAATATTCCCCATGTAAATACTTCCCTAAAATTCATAATAAATTATTTAGTCTTCAACCAGTTTCTTTCTTAAACTATATTGTCTATTTTATTTCAAAATTAACTAATACACTCTGAAAAACCCTAGACACCATGCCATAAAACCCCCGCTATCTGAAGAATCCCACCTTTTAGAAGATTTCGGTTGGATTCCCACATACAATGATTATTGTATAGAAAACTAAGAGCCATTTGTTAGAGCTCTTTAAGCCTTACATGGACTTTTAGATATTTCATAATCCAAGCTCTGTATTTTCACTCGGGTTATAGGAAAATTCTTAACATCGAAATAAAAACATGGAATAATTTCCAATTGCTTTCGTCTAATTTCTGTTATACATTTTCTTTCCAGTGGAATTTCCCTCTGTTACTCATCAGCAACAAAGTGGGTCCTGCAATCGCTGCTGGTAACACCATTGTTTTGAAGCCTGCCGAGCAGACTCCTTTGACTGCTATTTACGTAGCAAATCTAGTTAAAGAGGCGGGATTTCCACCTGGTGTTATAAACATCATTCCTGGATATGGACCTACAGCTGGTGGAGCTTTGACCGCACATCTCGATGTGGATAAAGTTTCTTTCACTGGATCTACAGAAGTAAGTGGCATTGCTTTAAAAACAGAGGCGTAACGTAAGCCCCTGCAACCCTCGCATTGCGGGGGTGGCCAAAATTTCTAGGGGAGAAATTTCTAAATTTCTTTCCCTTTGAGATTGGAACCCAAAACCTGACTTTGCAGAGGGGCCCTAGTATTCTCCGTTACGCCACTGTTTAAACGGATTTTTTTTATCTATAACATGGCTATTAGAATGCTCATGTTATGTAATGGAGCGTTTTAAAATGTTAGAATTGGGGGGAGGGGTAACTAGAATGTATGCGCTTTAGGTACTTGAATATTATACCGTCATCCAATTCGTCAAACGAAAAGACGTCATGATATGTAGAAGATTGTGGGAAAACTTATCCCACTGATGAACAAATACAATATTATTCATACATACGATGACATTTGGAGACATCTTTTGATTTCGCAATGTTCCTTAGTTTATCGAAATTGGTTGACGGTGTAGTAAATAAGTACCTATTTTTTATATTGTTATATAAGAAATGTCTTGTATATAAAATGAATTAAAATTAAACTTAAGATAAGTCTCTTAATTCTATAACCTGGAAAAAATATATTACGTTTTTGCTCAAAAATTAAAACATGAGAAACTTTGCCGAATGTTTTTAAAAGTTTTCGGATTTTAAGGAACTATAAGCGATACAAAAACTTCAACTGTATGAATTCCTAACAATATAACTTAACTTTTATATCCAACTAAAGAGAGATCAGGGGTAATGCATACATACATAGTAATCCAGTAGCGTAACGGAAAATATTAAGGGCCTCCCTGCAAAGTCAGGATTTGCCTTTAATATTTTATAAATTGGTTAAATACGTACTTAGCGTCTGCCAGGCTTTGGGCTCCCTAGGGTCCTGGACACTTCCACGAGGGTGTACATTACGCCACTGTAATTATCGCAACCGGTTCCTGCATCTGTTGACTATCTGAACCTTAAATCGTTTTCTTAGAGTTACATTCTCTTCAACGGTAAATTTGCCGCTTAACTAATTTTTTAATAAGGAGTTATACAAAACCTGCTTTCTTAAATTTCAAGTATTGTATTTGAGCTACAAAATGGTTTTTATTTTCAGGTAGGAAAACTTATTCAGCAAGCTGCTGGTAAGAGTAATACCAAAAGAGTGACCTTAGAAATGGGTGGAAAAAGTCCTTTAGTTGTATGCTCAGATGTAGACTGTAAGTTTTATTTTTAAGATTTGTTTTACATTAAATTATGTATTTAGAAAAATGAAGCAGCGTTTAATGGTACATATTAAATGGCATACTAGAGTAGCGTAAATGTACAAGATGCACATGTTGCACAATTTATCTTCTAAAGGCCTTATACACACGCATGCCTCAGAACTAGTTTCTTTAGTACAAAAGTTTCAAGCAGCTGTGAGGGGTTACTGTAAACAAAACTATTTGTTCTGATGTCAGCCGCGTCCTATCTTCACAATGAAAAATAATTACTCGTCGATTTTGCTGCTTCGGAAAATGAATATCCAATATTATTTCTTTTATTCCGCTCACACTTTTGCTGAAATGGAGCACCATTCTGCTTAAAATATTATACACCTTTGAAATATTATATGCTACTTCTGATGCGTTTGACGAAACCGAGGCTGCCATCTTTACCGCCACCTTGTTTATGACTTAGGGAGCCGAAGAATTTCATTGGCTGGAATTTCGAATAATTCTTTCAGTTCTGTGGGAAAAAGTTGTTCGAAGCCGTTGCTATGGCAACTGGGCAAAAATCGCTCCAAAGGGTTGCTTAAAAGAAAAATTGCTCCAAATTACGTGTACGTGTGATAAGGCCTTAAACTACCTGAAACTGAAATTTGTCCATACTACTCCTAGAATGTTCTAAATTCTTTAAGAAATTTTCTTGGATATTTAATTTAGATAGATTTTTATTTATCCTAGTGTAATTTGCGAATTTCTTCCCCAAAACTATTTTATTTCCTTTTTATTTCAAATATATATATACACTGATACTTAATACTTGCTATTTTTGACTGTTAGTGGATGAAGCCGTTCAAATTGCCCACGATGCCTTGTTCTTCAACCAAGGTGAATGCTGCTGTGCAGGATCTCGTACCTTCGTTCAGGAAGAAATTTATGACGCTTTTGTTGCCAAGAGCAAAGAGTTGGCCATGAAACGTGTTGTGGGTGATCCCTTTGACGAAAAAACCACGCAAGGACCTCAGGTAAGATTAAATGAGCTATGCAATAAATGTTAAACTTCAAATTACAAAATATTCTTAATGAATTGCAATGGCTCTTCATATATCCATTATGTGTGGGATGAAAGACAATATAGCTCTATTGACCAAGCCTCGCGATTTAATTTTTTAGTTATGGTCTGCTCGTATTTGTAATTCAACATTCAACTCCTTTTTGAAATGTCATTTGCTTAATACTGAAGTCGCGAGTGGAATATTGAATCCGAATGAATTCCAATTAAGTTATTTTTCTATTTTATCATTTCTACTACAATTGATTTATACTAGCTTCAACGAAACAAACTTTAACTCTTGTGTTATAAATGTTCTATTAAAAATTTATTAATAAGTTAAATTTTATATTCGTACAAATAGTTTTGTATATAAGCTTTTTAATTTTGTTTTTGCATTTACATTTCTGTTTGTAGTGGGAAACAATACTTTGCAAGATGATTTTAAGTTAAGCTCGATTATTTAATTCTTTATCGAATTCATAGTTTAGTTAAAATGTACATGGTGCATGTCTGTTTACGAACTTTTTAAAATTCGATAACGATTATTTTGTCAAATTTCTCGGATAACCTTCACAATATTAAGTTTTTGTTAACCCTAAAGGTTGGCGATCTGTTTTAAATGTTGCCATTTCAACGACCTGCAGCCTTTATTTTATTTTAACCATATTTTGCCAATATTTTTTGTTTTTAACTTAATTTTTCTTTTTAATTCGGAGGTTTTACTCCTTCCATATTTATAAACATTAACAGATACATTTATCTGTTTTGCGTGCGTACGTTCGCACTCTTTATACCTTTTTATATAAATACTTCTTAAATTGTATATAAGACATTTTTCCTATTAATTTAGTAGAGATGCCGAACTAAAAATAAAATTCATAGGCAGTGTATTTATTGGGGAAGTTAACGCGGTGCTTACATATACCATCGGCAAATCAAAAGGCGTCGCAAAATGACACGATATACTGCCCATAGTAGAAATCGTACCCACAAACGTTCGAACACGGTAATAAAAACGATGACAGCTTCGGCGACGTTTTTTGAATTAACGATGTCTTTTTGTTTGTCTAAATTGGTACCTGCAAGTACCTGAAATTCGTATTTGATGTATTTCTATCTTACTGCAATTTACTGTCTTTCTATTCTAATTTCGAGCTATTGTCATTCCAGATTGATGACGAACAATTCGATAAAATCCTATCTCTCATTGAATCTGGCAAAAAGGAAGGTGCAAAATTGCAGTGTGGAGGTGCCCGTCATGGATCAAAAGGATATTTTGTTCAACCCACTGTGTTTTCTGATGTAAAGGACAATATGCGAATCGCCAAGGAAGAAATATTTGGACCAGTCCAGCAGATTTTTAAATTTAAGACTTTGGAGGAAGCCATTGAACGTTCCAATGCTACCGAATACGGTCTGGCTGCTGGTATCCTAACAAAGGATATTAACAAAGCGATCTTGTATTCACAACAAGTCAGAGCTGGAACAATATGGTAGTGGGCACTGGTTTCAATATTTTAAAAATAATTGGATTTATATTTAAACCTTTTATTTTTATTACTAGCTGTTATACCTGTTCTTCGCACGGGTGAATTGAAAAATTAAACAATACAGATTGAAGGATAAAGAAGTTTTTAATGAGTTAATTTTACGTGAATTGCAAATTAAACAAAAGCTTTTTGCATATCTTAACTGAACAAAGAAACTCCTGTGTGTGTGTCTGTTAAAATTACAGCTGAAAAAAAGGATTTTTTTATATCCATAACTCCCCGTAACTCTCTTCTGGGTCGATTTTTGAAAACGCCTTCCTAAGCTGATCTCTGCTCTGCAAAAGTAGCACATTGTTACAAATTTCGTGTAATGAACGCTTAAAATAGTATAAATTTATCTGGAAGTTCAATACGTTAATATTACTTTTTGTAGTATTTATTTTATGTTAAAATTGTAAACAGCCTCTCACTCCGCTTGTTCAAGCTTTCGCAGTTCCTGGCGCAGACAAAACAAAATGCAAAGTTTTGCTTCACACCTAAAAGATAGATACATGCTGTCGCTAGCTTTTTTGCAGATGGCCGAATTTATCGTTATATATACCTTGACAGTTATCGTTATATTTTGGACACTTCACACAATGTCTTTATAAATTATAGCCTATGTGTTATTCTGATGTATAAGCTATATTGTAAAGTTTCATTAAAATCCATTCAGTTGTTTTTGCGTGAAAGAGTACCAAACATCCATAAAAACTTTCACCTCTTATAGTATTAGTAAGAATTAACGTCTTGGAATTGCTGGCAATAAATGTAGCTGTGTGAACCTAACTTATTAAATTCAATTGATTTATATTTACTACATATTTATAAAGAATTTTTGGTACTTGCGTATTATGGCAGCTTATTGGCGACATGAAATGAGACGAAACATACGATTGCCAATTCAGTGCTTACGATACATGCGTAATCGGGGTTGCCAACTTGGCGAGTTATCTTGAACGTTGGCATTGTTGCGATAATACGCAAGAACCGAATTTTTTCTTTTAAATTATTTAAAATTTCTTAGAACAATCTAAATGAGTTTAAACAATTTTATACATGGATCAAAATTGAAATTAATGTAGAAAGCCGTACAACTGTTGTAAAGCTTTGAGTTGTATTTCGGATATTTGTTTTTTAAATGCACTTTAAAAATAGAATCCATTTCTGTAGGGTGAACTGCTTCTTTGCTGGTTCAGTACAAGTTCCTTTTGGTGGCTACAAAATGTCCGGTCAAGGAAGAGAATTGTAAGTTCATTTGATAAAATTGATTGCTGAAAACTAAATTGTAAATCAAAAAATTATGAAATATTAAACTTACCTATGATACTTATGTACCTATTGATACCTTTCCAAATGTATAAATTTTATGTGTACGGTCGATTATGTGGGTTTTTTTTTTACAAAGAACAAACCTTGAAAAAGGAATTTGCACTTGTATATAAAAATTTAATTTTTAAATTAAATTTTTTTTTTAATCTTTCGACAGGATAAAGTAATATTAGTTTAAAATTATTTTTTTAAAAAATCTATTAAATAAAACATGTGTATAATTTCGGATTTTTTTTTCAAAGTAAAATAGATTCGAATTATATTTTTAAAATGACAACAAAATCGTATTTCTTGTGTGGATTCTATGACGATTTTAATAAAGCTCGAGTATCACCTCCATAACTTTGCGTCGGACTTCGCAATTTTAGATAATTCTTTCGAGTGCGACGTAAATAAGAACAAAATCAAGTGTTGACATTTCATTGTACTCAATTTTTTTTTATTTATTCCTAGATTAACTACTTTTCGTGAAAACGCTTGATTTAATATTCTTATTTGTAATTTTTTTATTTTAAATCAATATAAAGATTTTAATGTAATGTTTAGAATCACCTTTATTGAACACACATAATTAAGTTCAAAAATGTTTCGGAGATTTTTCCATAACATTTAAATTAACTAAAATTTTTTATCTGTAGAATTCGGTTCGACAATTCAATTAGAAGAAACGTGTTTTTATATTTACCAGGACTTCGAACCGTACTTTTTTTCTCTCGTTCCGGTTCAATTAAAAAAATATATATCGATTCAGTTCCGGTTTTCGTTCAGACAAAAATAAGTTTTCGGTTCAGTTCCGAATGAATAATTTTATGCATATTCTTATCTTAAACCATCTAGTTCGTTCAATTGAATTAAATCTACCTTCTACAAGTGGTTTCGAGCGAAACAGAAACATCAAACGGGAAATCCAGAATAAATATAACTGTAATGATAATTATATGGTTGACGTTAAATTAGAGAATTTCGATAAGTTTGTGGCTGTAACAAAATGGCTGAAGATGCATCAAACAGAAATAAACCGATATTTTTTTTTTCGGTTCAGTTCCGTTTCAAAGCCCTGATAAATACACTACATAAAGTGCTTTTCCAACAG
>BMAV01005516.1:260532-297057 GCA_019973955.1 Trichonephila inaurata madagascariensis | reverse complement strand
CGATTTTTGAAAACACCTTCCTTCTGCTCAGCAAAAGTAACACATTGTTACAAATTTTGAGTAATAAACGCTTAAAAAAGTGTAAATAATTTGTATCTGGATGTGTAATGCGTTAATATTACTTTGATGCATTTATTTTATGTTAAACAGCTGTTACCCACGACTTCGTCCAAGTGGAATTTAACAAAGTGTTTATTCAATTCGCAGAGTTTACGAAAACTTATAATAATTATGTATTCTACGTAAAGAAATGCCTATGCCACACACACACATAAGCATGTCATTCCTCTACTTAGCGAATCGATGTTTCTTTTTTTTTGTTGAGGGAGCGAGAGGGACGCATAACCTTCGACACTATCGATGGGGTGAGGACTGTAAAATCATTAAGATCAAAACAGATGTAGTAGGGTGAAACCAACACAAACGAAGCCGCAAGAAAGGGGTGAGAGGGACGCATGACCTTTGACACTGTCGATGGGGTGAAGACTGTAAAATCATTAGGATCAAAGGACATGAACGGGAAATGTCACGAATGGCAGCAACCTAATCAAACAAAAAAAGTTTGATATAACTGCTAGAAATCGTTGAGACGGAAGGCTCTCGAAATAAAATAATCCCTATCTAATAAAAATCCCTATTTGAATCGGATATTCACTGTTTCGTTGGTTTTAATTTTATTTTCGCGTAACCCTAACTTTTTTTTCTAAAATAAAAGTAGCCCAAGTTACTCCTTATAACATTAGTTATCTGCTAGTGAAAGTTCCGTCAAAATTGGTCCCCCCGTTTCAGATTAGTCAGAACAAGCAGACAAAAATTTTAAAAATTGATTTTTTTCATACAAGTACCGTATATACGTTTCTATGCATTTAGTAAAAAGTTGTTAATTTCAAATTGCAAACAGAGACACTTCAGTTTTATTTATATGTATAGATAAAAACTGCACATATGCATTATACGAAATAAATTATTTGAAATTTAAAAAAAAGTCACTATATACTCCAGGAACACAAAATTAGGCAAAACAATGAGTTACACAGCACAATTTTTATTCTTTTGTCTCTTTTTGACATACGTCTGTATAAGACTGCAGTATTACTGCTGATCTTGGTCATCATCTTCGTGCTCTTTCTGTAATGTTTTGAACAAAATTAGGACTAGCCGCTTGTATAATGTTTCAGTGGATATAAAAATGAATAGACCATAATTGGGAGTTCCAGTGGTTTATTTAACACAGTAATTGATAGTATACTTAACCTCTTCACACACATCCTCGCTCTCTTCAAAATCACGGGGTGAAATTTCCCTATATTTCTCCCGCCTATGATATTTCCTGGTTGGAGTGTTCAAAAGTAACGCGCTGAAAAGAATAAATTATCCATTTCTTATGCCCGGTATCGTGTTTATTTCTCACCAGATGGTGGTACCAGATTATTAGTAACATGTTTAGTGACAGTTATTTTATTTTAAACTAGGTGTTCGCACAATCAGACGTATATATTAGTGATATGTTTTTAAATTCCTACTATTAGCTCTCTCTCTAAATATATTTATTTATTTATCTGGGTGTGGAATTTTCAATCGTTAATAAAATACATTTTAAAGCGCTTAATTGAGCTGAAATTTTATATACATGATTATTTTGGATGACAATACAATAATTTAATTAATAAAAAAATTATATAATTGATTAAAACTAATTTAAAGAATTACAAATACAGCCACATTGGCATTATTTTTGGCGACTTGTGTCAAAACTTAAATGTTTTTCTCACTTTTTAAAGCATTCAGTTGAACTGAAAATTTATATACAATAAAATACTTTAATGATAATTAATAAAAATTAATTGCCACTTAATGCTGCGATTCTGTCCTATTTAAGTTGGCAACAGTGAAGCACGTGAACTAATTGGCTGGAAACGCGTGATTATATTTACTATATAATTATGACGTCGCGTTAATTTATGAACTGATTGGCCGAAAACACGTGGCTCAGCTATGTGACTATGACGTCACATGAATTTAGTCCATTATGTATAATGTTTCAATATGTAATTTTTTAGCGTTTTCTATTTCAAAAATGCAGTTTTTACTGCACAATCGACTCAGTTCAAAGAGTATTTGTACTAGTCCTAAAAATAGATTTTCATCTAATCAAACATCTTAGAATATAATAATTGGGAATTTTTTTTACAAGATGCTTCGAATGAACGAAAAAAAGTTGATTTTTACAGGATTTGTATACATGCTGTTATTTACAATGATAATAAAAAAAAAAAACTTGAATAAAAAGCAATGGAAGAACTAATTTCATTCAATAATTACAGAAAACAAGTTTCAATAATCAAAACAATAAAATACGAAATAATTTTTTCTAATAAAATACGGAATATATGGGAGGGTGTAAAATTAAACTTTTGCATCAGTTAAAAGTACTGAAACATTTTCTTACCCTATTCTTTTGAAAATTAAATCTCTAGCTCCTCCAAAAGAAAAAAGTACGATTGGATATTTGAACGATTTGTACGATTGTCTCTGTGTAATCCTTTTCGGTCGGGAGGATTTTTTATCTATTCACAACATAAAAACTGAGACTTCTTTCTGTATCAAATTATT
Source organism: Trichonephila inaurata madagascariensis (assembly GCA_019973955.1). Taxonomy (NCBI): domain Eukaryota; kingdom Metazoa; phylum Arthropoda; class Arachnida; order Araneae; family Nephilidae; genus Trichonephila; species Trichonephila inaurata. Next base: position 294,444 of record BMAV01005516.1, on the reverse strand, counting down.
GGTTTCATGTATAGTATTTTTTGACAGCAAAAAACAAATCTTTTGGTTCGAATATACGTTTCGAAAATGTATAAGTTAATCCTTTGTCTACATAATGACTGTTTGTCTGGGAATATTATAAAGCTTGATATATATTTTTAATGACATTGTTTTGGAGGTAAATATTGTATTTAATCTTCTAATTTGATGAAAGTATAACCAGATTTTTTTTACGTGTAATTCCAAATACAAATCTGGCTGTTTGACAATCTTTTCCTTTATTCTAGGAATTAAAGTTATTAAGCTTATATTTACCGAACAGTTGTGTTATTTGATAGTCAATTTTTTCATTTTTATTTTAAAACAAAATTTCAAATTAATCGATGTATAAAATCCAAAGACGTATATATATTTTTTACAGAACCGTTGTTTGAAATCCTTTGAGTGACAGGAATTTATCTTTTAACTTATAAAAGTCAAGAAAGAAAGAAATTCATAATTGCAGTGTTTGTAAATAAAAATATAACTTCTATTGTCTTTTATTTTTTTTTTTTCTCCTATTACTGATAAATTTAGTTAATCCTGGTTTGTAAATACTTTTGTCACGTGTTTTCTATACTCTCGTAGCCAGATTATTAATTCATCTACCATGTATAGACTTTAATAAATATCAAAATATATCGTATTAAATATATAAATAATGATGTATTTTACTATTTTTTTCATAAATTAGTCTAGAGAATCTATCAAAATAGAAAATACTTGACAGAAAAAAGTTTTCTTTCAAAAAAAATTTTTTTATAGAAATAATTTAATTATGCTTACGAAATCAAAATATAATTTCAACAATTATTTTAATGGAACAAAAACATTTATAAGTCATCAAGGGAATTACTTATTAAATAATTCATTACAAAATAAATAATTAAACCATTAATGCCAATTAATCGATATTTATATATACTAACTTTTGTATCGATCGCTTATGGACTTACCGATTCGTTTAAAAATATAAGTTGTAACTATATCAAGAACTGTCAAAATATTAAGCAATATTTACACAGTTGATAAACTAACTTTGGAATTTAATATTTATACATCGTACTTTAAGTATATGTACCGTGGACTCTGAATCATGAAGTTAATTCTGTTCTAAAGTTATTTGAGAATTTATTGTTGAAACTTAAATTGTGATTAATTTGAAATTTATAGGTTGACTTAAAAAAATTTTCATGAATGTCTCGCACACATGTCAATTTTGCGAATGCAAATCAGCGGACAATCAGTTCGGTTCGGCCGAAGCACCGTTATTACATACAACATATTCATTATCAAAGTACGGGGCGTTTTCATTTCTTCGTATTTCGTTATGAATGACAAAGTTTTTGATTGTTTCAAATTTTATGTGTAATTTCATTATAGTTTAGCATATAAGCCTTTTATGTGTTACTCCTGTGTTTTAGTGCTCTTATTTAATGAAAATGTTAATATATCTGTAATTATTAGCCTTTGCACAGAATTTAATATTAATTTCACAGTGTTTCTTCAATTACTCAAAACAGTTTGTGGGGAAAACTGAAAAGCTTTAAAATGATTTACTTGTGAAAAATTATACAGTTTAAAAATGTTAAATTTTATTCTTAAATTATTTCATAATTTTTGAAGCAGAATTAAGAACAATATTTGGGTTATAAAATATCTTGTGCACATATCTATATATGTTGCTATTCACATCAGTTTTGTTTTGATAAAATAAATTAGGTTTGTGGTTTTTTTCCTCTTAATAACTACTTTGTTAAATGGTAGATTTGTAGAATAATAGGATTTTGTGTGTGGGTGGTTATTGTGCAAACATGCCACAAACTTGCTGATGTTCCCACAAATAGAAAAATGTTTTTTTTTAAATGATGTATGTATTTCAAACAATATTTTTAAAGGGAAACTTGATTATACTACTACTTATCAGTCATTTATTCATACAACCCAAGTACGTTTCTGGTAATAATTGACATGGAATGTGTTTAAATTTTGGGAAACTGCTATGTACTGCACTTTTGTACATAATTCATTTCAAGTATGATTTCAGAAATATATAGATATAAATGTCTAAAGTGCAGATTAGGGGGGGGGGGGGCTTTTTTTTTGGCAATTTTTATCTAGTTGTCATGGATAGCTTAGCTATCGAATCTTATTAACAAAAACACTATCACTGAATGAAGTAGCTTGGCAAACGATTTTGGTCTCCAAAAGAAATTTATATCACCAAGGTCCCCTTTCAATTTACACTTTAACCGATAAGAATAAATTCAAATTAGTAATGTAATCTATTGAAACACAAAAAAGAAAATTACGTATTACACTGTCGACCAATTTTGCCAAATAAGAAGATATTGCAAAGTGCTGTTATCTTTATAGCCATTATGTTAGAGCAAACACAGAAACAATTTCTTGCTGTTGGTAGTGTATTGTGGCATTTGAGGATGTCTTTTGATTTGTTGAAATTGGTCGACAGCTTATTAGGTAAGTTTCAGAAATAGTTATATATTCAAGAGTATGTAGGAAAAAATCTTAGAACTTAGAGAAAACTTATTTTAAGTTTTTTTTATTTTTGTGAAAAGTGTGGCGAAATGTGCTGAAAAATGATTTGTATTTTTTATTCTCCTTTTAAATGGAGAATTTACTTCCCTCAAATTTTACATTTTTCTTTCTTCAATATTTATGTATAAATGTAATTTTTTCATGATAAATTTTTAAAATAAATGGATATAGAGCAATCTTACAATGTAAGAATATGATAATTTTTATGCATAATGTGTAAAACTTTTACAGCATAATGTCAAAATAATAATTTTGCAAAAAACATATACTCATAATATTGCTTTTTTGTGAAAATTTATAATTAATATATTTTCTATATTAATTCAATCCTTTCAAAACAGTTAAATTTTTTTTTATTTGACCAGTAATCAATTGTTTGATAGCTCTAGTACAATACTAATCAGTGTCTCAATTAAAATTAATATTGGTTTCAAAAGTTTTTGAAATACATACACATATGTACTGTCATATTCGATTAATAGTTATCTTTTTCACAGAATGCACACATTTGATGAGATGGAAGAGAAACCTCCTGCTCCTCCAGTGCGGTTGACAAGTACAAAGTAAATTGATTTTTAATTTTCATAAAATGTGTTTTTTTCTTTAGTAAGGCTGTATGTAATTTGATACATTCTTTTCTTCTGTTGATATCATTATTTGGTACTTACATATAATTGCAACAATCGCCAACTCTATTAACTCGCCAAGTTGGCAACCCTGATTATCTATGTGTTGCACATTTTTATTTGGCATCCATATGCTTTGTTTGACATGATATGTAATATATATGTTACAATAATGTGTAAGTACCAATTAGTTCCACATCCAGTATTGAATTATCATCAAAACATAATTCAACCTTGTAATTATTTTAATAGAATCTTTTGCTAAGTGTAACCCAGTGCCAATTCAAGCTTTTGGCACAGAAGATCTACATGCCCCCAACTGGAGGATCAAAATTTATAACCAGATATTCTGGTTAAGTCCAGCTTATCCAGGCCTCCCTGGGCACCCGCCCCGAACGCCCAGTGGATAAACCGGCACTAGTGTAACCTTTGCTAAAGAATTGAATGGGGGATTTTTAAACTGAATTAAAAAATGCATCTGGATTACAAAGTTTGAGACTGAAGTTTATTTCTTGTTTTCTTGAAAAATTATTACCACATTCTGTGATACACAGCTGTTAATGAAAAATGGGCTCAGTCATGTTCAGACATAATCATTTGTAGTTTTCTTTTTTTCTTATATTTTTTCAAAAAATAATTAATATTTGGGTGCTACTTTCTAAGAAAGAGAACATAGTGAAAAGTATTTTCAATGTTATCATGAACTAATTTGTTGTAAGTATGCTGCCTGCAAAAGGCCGATTTGGCATGATTTCAAAATCACAGCCTTTGGTGTCAAATAGTTTTGTATTCAAGATGACTGTCTAAAACTAAAAAAACTGGTTATAAAGAGTTTTTTTTTAAAAAAAAAAATGACCAAAACTTGATGAAGCAGGCAAAGACAGTAAAACTGCATAAATTTGGGAAATTTTTTTAAAAATAAAATTTTTTTTTATGGATAACAGCCTAGAAAGTATATACTTGTGTAGGTGTTTGTAAATAATTAGTTATCAAGTAAAAAAAAAAAATAGATCCACTTCATCTTGGCTAGTTAAGCTCATATTTTATTTTAATAAAAGTCAAAATATTATAAGATGAAAATTTCTGAAAATATTACAGATTTTTATAAAAGTCTGTTTCATGAAATTAATATGAAATATTTTTATATTAAATTGTTTATGTCAAGAATTATTCTTAAGAAAGTCTACAAACTAGTTTTTAATAGAAAATGTTCTAAGACGTTTTTCGAATTAGTTGAGTACTGTTGTAGATATATAATTCATGTGGTTGTTACATATATATATATAATTATCAGCATATTTTAAATCATAGTTTTAAAATGGTTTGTTATTTATTAGTGCACAGATATATTTTTAAAAGTTTTATTACTTAACTTTTTATAATTATTATAACTGTTCAATATTGTGATTTTTGCAGGGATCCTGTTCACTGTGTAGACCTCAAACCTTTGCCAAAAGAACCGGAAAATGAAAAGTGGAAGCTGAAAATAAAATCATCTAAAAGTTTGTTATTTATAAATTTTAGGTTTTTTTTTTTTTTTTTTTTTTTTTTATAGAATGAAATTATAGAATAACATTTTAATGTAATGTTTAGAGAGGCTTTATAATTAGACTACAAAAATTTTATGTGCATGACTGACATTTGCATTAAAAAAACGAACAAAGTTAGATTTTTTACTAATTCAATAACTGAAAGATGATTCTTATACTTGTAGAGAAATTTTCATAGATGTTTTAATTCTTTCATTTAAAAGTTTAAATTTTATGTTTCATGTAGTTGATTTTCTTTTTTCAGCATGATGAAAAAAATCTTTGTGTCAATGTCTAAAAGGACATTTAATGTTAATGCAGTTTTCTTTTTCCTTGAAATTTTCAAATTTAACTCTAACTGTTAATCATGAAATTTTAGATTTGTGCAATAGATCTTTTCATACTGTGACATAATGCTAATAAAGTATATAAAACAACCAAATAAAATAAAAAATATTTTTTATGTAGCAAATTCAATATATTTTTTTGCAGATTGGCATTTTTGACAATAATGTATTGTATCTTATGGAAATATATTGCAATATAACTTTTTTAAAAAACAAGTACATGAAATTGATTGTCATTTCATATCACTTCTTTCTTTTTCTTTCTGTAAAAATCACTGTTTACAAATAAAACTCTGGAGGAAAAATTTGTTATTCATTAATGTCATAAATTGCTTATTATTTTTGAAATAAATTGCTTATAATTATTTTTTAAAAATTTTTTCTATTTACGTAAAACAAAAATATTAGTTCATCAATGTTTCCTTAATTTGAGATATTATTTAAGTTTCTCAAATCGGTCTTTCAGAAATTTGCAGTTTAAGCATTAAAGCACCCTTAAGGTTAAAGCATTACACAAATTATTTTTAATATAATATAAATATTTCATAGTATGCATTTTTTTCTACACTTCTGCCAGCTGGGTGGTGTAGTTGACTTTGAATGCCCAAGTTTGTGGGTTTGACCCTGGCCCAAGTCGGGGGATTTTCATGGGGCAAAAAATTGTAAACATCCATGTCAAATGATTATGCTGCATGTTAAAGATCCCTAGAGTGCCTGTTAGGCTTGGGTGCTCTCAGCATAATTGAATTCCTGGTGCAGTTTTGCATCATCAAAGCTCAGGTGTCGCCTTATGGGGTGGATACTGAACATCAAAATTACATTGTGGCAATTGATATCCATCTATATGGTGCCACACTAAAAAAAGTGATACCAGTTCCCTGGGAACGTTCTAGGTCCGCAATCGTAATTATCAATCTGAAGCCCCATTAAAAAGAAAATATTTATTTTCTGATTCTTTGATTTTATGTTTATTTATTTCCTTTTTGTTGAATTATTTAAAATAAAATCTTTTACTAATGGAAGAAAACTAATGAGAGATACTTTGCCTTGAAATGCAATTTGAAATTGGTTTTGTTGCTTCTGTTTCTTCCATTCTTATGTTATTTTAACTTGGCTTAAAAATTGTATAAAAAAGAATCATTAAATTTTGATCTCATTAACACAAATTTTTATTCTTTGATAGTTTTCTTTAGAATTGTATTATTGAAAAAGAGTAATCGTTTTTTTTAAAAATTAATTTTGGTTTATGTATGTTTTTCCAGATGTTAAAGAAAAGAAAAAAGATCCTGATAAGTTAGTTATTTCACCACCACTTAATTTTGAACACACTTTACATGTTGGCTTTGATCCTGATACAGGGGAATTCACTGTGAGTGTTACTTTTTATTTTTTAAAATTTTGTGTTGTATTAAGTGATTGTTATAAATTAATACATACTTTTATATAAATTGTGTATGAAGATTCAGTGAAGCAAGCTGTAGTAATGTGATTTAATAATTAAATAATAGTAAAAAATATAATTATGTTTTCACTTTCTTAATTTTTAAAAATATATAAATGGATAATATTAGTTGAATGTAATTAAAATTAAAAATTCTTTTTAGTTATAAATTTGTTAAAATGGGGTGGGCAAATTATTTTGGCAGAAGATATCAGAGGGCCACACCTTAAGGATTGCAATCAATAGTGAACTTTGCATCTCAGAAAAGGTACAATTGTACCTTAAAAATCAATAAATATAAGTTAAGTAAAATAGTGGCAGTTTTATTCTATTTATTTTGCTAATTTCATATCATCCAAAGCTGCAAGCACATTTAATTTTAGAATCAGTTTGATAAGACACATGTACACTATTGCTCTTTTCTTTAATTTTTTGATGCTGATTGATACTTTCCTCAGAAGACTGGGACCAAGCCAAGTCCCACCGCTCCTTATCTGGAAGTAATTGGCCCTGGTATTGTTAACTTGGTTTGGTGGAAAGGAGGTATGGCTTCTGAAGACAGGAACTAATGGGGTGAAACGAAGTTTTGGCAACTTGATTTGAGGATTCCTATTGGTTTGTGGGCTTTTGGTCTCTTAAAAAACTGCTTGATTCGGTAGAAAATTTTTAAACTATTGAGATAAAAAGGGGGAAACTGAAAAATAAAATAACTATTGCATTTTAAAAAATAAGAAAAATTAGAAATATGTTAGAAAAATTGAAACTTAAATTATTGATCTAAGAGTGATTTTAAAATAAGAAATGCGTGTTTAATTTTTTAGTTGCTTTAAGAGCAAGGAGAATTTGAATGAGCTTTGGAAATTGTTTGACAAGATTTGCCATTATTTTGAATAGTTCAATTAGATTTTGAATATCTGAGGCATTGCTTTCAGTAGAAGGGAAAATTTGGGTAAGACTTTGCCCTTCCAATTTGTCATTGTTATTTGAAGGGAGGGGGATATCTTTAATTTCTGGTTTTTCAGTAACAATATTGGCGAAGGACAAGCCCTCTACAACATTATTGCTGGGGAATTTTTCATTAGCATTAATAATAGGTGTCCCTTTCTTTGGTTTCGGGAACTTTGGGTATTTGGTGTAACACGCAGTATGCCTGTACACCTTGCAATTAATACAGAATTGGGTTTTCTTGTCTTTCTTTGATTTCACACGTCTTAGAAACGTGATCTTTACCTCACTTTAGGCAACATGGCTTTTGATGGCAATTTGGCTGCCATATTATAATTTGTTTGAAATCAGGACTGAGATTGCTTGTTGAAATTCTCATCACAGCCTTCAAGTTAATGTCAACTAATTTGCATCTATATTCTTGTTGATCTTCATGCAAGAAAAACTGCTCTCAAATATATGTCCATCTCAAATATAGAGAACATTTTCTCTCTATTTGGTTTTCTGTTCAATGTTGCCCACCCTAAATTAAAATCTTAAATTTTGTCTGTTATGTAATTAGTAAATTTTTTTCCTTGCAGGGCTTACCAGAAACATGGTCTATGTTGTTGAAAAATTCAAATATTACAAAACTGGAACAGAAGGAAAATCCTCAAGCCGTATTAGATGTTTTGAATTGGTATGATACATCTACCAAAGAGACAGAAGATTCAAAATACATGACCATCAATAAAACTTTAGGTAAATTTTAATTCAATTTTTTATCTGCATCAGACATATGATAAATGAAAATTTTTATTAGGAAACTTAATTTATTATATAAAATTATATGTTCATTTTATAGATTTTTAAAAAACACTTTCAAACTTTTTGATGTTTTAGTCAAGTCATATATACATATGTTTATTTTTTTTAAACTAATTCTAAAGTTCATTTTATGTAGAAATTTATTTAATTTAGTTTAATTATGTGTATTATAATATTTGAATAATTATTTTTCTTTTTCTCTAATTTATAAAAACTTAATGTAGGATTTTTTAAATTATTTTTAAAAAAGAGTAACATATAGATGTAAACTATGTATCAAGAATATTTTTTAAACTTATTTAAAGCATTCTGCTTTTTTATATGAAATTCGAGTACCTGTTCATGTAATATGACATTTCAAATCTGAATGGTGTAACAATTAACAAGGAAAAAAATGTCTTAAATAATATACTAACTCTAATTATTAAGTTGAGCACAGTATAAGCTTCTTTATAAATTTTCCTGAATTAATTTTAGGTGTGAAGCAAAATACTAACCTTTAACATTGAAATTTGGAATAAAGCTAGGGGGAAAAAGAATAATTTATTTTTGACAAATTTGCTTACATCAACATTAATCCATATGTTTTTACACATATTTATGTGTTCAATATATATTCCATGAGTTCATATTTACAAATAAAAAAAGTACAAAAAATGGCGATCTAATGAACTTTAAAAAAAGTTTAAAGATTTACTTACATAAGTACACACATACTAGATATATCTTCCTGCCGAGTGCTGCATTAATTGGCTCTTGGTTGAATATTTTTGATTCTTGATTACTGTTAAATTTTTTTATTTTGATGATGCAATATGACTTTAATTAAGATATTAAAGTTAGTTTTTAAAATAAGCATTTAAGATAAAGCATTAATTTATCTTGTTTTTTTCCTGTTAAATTTCATTGTTATAAAACAAAATATTAGTTAACATATTTGTATGTTATAATGGCTATTAAAAGTATTTTAACTGAAATTGGGAAAATATAGTGCAAAGTAGCTTTAAAAGCTTATTTTCTCAAACAATGAAAGAAATCATGAAACTGTTACCATTTGCAAGGAATAGTTTGCTGATCCATTAGTGATATATGTTGTAGTTTTTACAAATGTTCACACTAACGTCATTGTTTTTCTACAGCTGAGCTTGTGAGTCTTTGGTGTCCAAGTAGGTAGCATTAATTTTATCTTTTAGAATTTTTGTGTTTTTTTATAAAAGCAATTGATTTTTTCACTTATTCGTGCTTAGCCGTTTCTTTGCATGCCTGCATTGTTTTGTAGATTTTGTATTTGATGAAATTGTAAGTTGTGTATTGTTTGTTCTCATTTAGTTTTATATTCAAGGCATGTTTATGGTTATGAAAAAAGTTAATTTTTTATTTATTAATTTGAAATGTCTAAATTTTCTCGATTTTAAAGTAATATGTCAGTGATAGGTATATAAGCATAATAAATGACATTTTTGATAGTATTTTTTAAAAAAATATCTAAAAAGTCATTTTATGCTTCATAGTTCTAATTTTAATTAATTTAAAATATATAAACCCTAAATATTTTAACTTCTGTAGTGGAATCTTTGGAAAATGTATGAAATATTTTGGAAATATATATATATGTTTTGAAAAAAATAGTCATTAGCTATTGCATCTTCATGCATATGACATGTATATATTTTCTTTGTGTTAGATTTATTCAAATTTTTTTTATTTTATAATTTTTGCATTGGGCATGAAATTATTATACATTCATTCATTTGTTATTAAAGGTATGCTCATCTCCTATGTTTTGGAAACCTGTGATTCATTTTCCTTCTTCTTTCAGATCCAGCAGTAGGAATAAGCTATTTTAGTGATCCTGGGTCATGTAATGCTTTGATGAATGTAGCTAGTGTAAGTATTTTGTTGAGTACTATTCTGGATTTCCATCTATCCAAATTTTGTACATATCCATAAATTAAAAGTTTTTCCTTTATGTAGGATTGAAGAGGAATAAATTATCTTTTGTATTTTTAGTCACTTTTTATTATTGGAACGTAACTAATCCTTTGATTAATTTTGAGCTTGAAGTGGTGATGTATAAGTTGAATAATGGTTTTGAGTCATAATTCTGCTGTTTGTTGAATTTTTTTTTGCAAAATATTGCTGCTTTGTGTTAAACTTAATTGGATCTCGAATGTGATGAAATTCATGATATTATGTGGTGTTAGAAAAGTTGAGTAACGGCTAATGTGTCATTATGTCACCAAGATTTTAAATTGCAATGTTAATTTAAAGTATTCAACCCTTTAAATAAGTTGATTTTTTTATTTTGTAGTTTTGTGATGCTTTGAAGGAAGTTGTGCAGGTATTAATGGTTTTAATTACAAGATCATTGGTAGTGTTTAATTCATAAAAGCAAATTCATGCATATTTCAGATGTAACTCATGCTTTGTCTGGGTTTGAGCCTGTTTTTAAAATATAAATTATTCTAATTCTAGCAACCTAAATCGGATGTGGTACAGTTTAAAAAAATAGAGCCCAAAGAAAGTATTACTGTAGTTTCTCTGCCTCCTTCTAGTCCTGAGAGTAGCACCAACACTATTGTAAGTTTTTTTAAACAATATTTTGCTTTTAACAATCAATTTGTAAAATATATTTTGTGTCTATTCAAATATTTAACAATTTTCATGGTTTTCTGAACAATAATTTTATTAAAATATTTTTGTATTGAAAATTACATTTACAGTGAAAATCGTTTAACATTTTTTTTTCGCGTTAAAAGATATTGCCATGCATATATTCAACAAAACTAAGTTTATTAGAGTACGTTTTATTTACATAGATATGTATATATGCACGTACTTAATAAAAATCAGTGAAACAAAAACATTCACAAAAAAATGAAGTTAAATACAAAATTTGCAAATTTTTTGAAAAGCAAAACATTTATTGAATTTTTAGAAAATAATCGGATATTTTTCTTTACATTGCATTTTTTAGCATCAAATTGTCAACAAATTTTTAGATGTCTATTTTGTTATTCACCTCACTATTGGAATGAGCATCTAAATAACTTTGCATACTTTTCATGATGTTTCTCATTTTGGATGATGGAGGAACAGGAGCTGCATTATTCACATGATTTTCGTTAATGGAATCAATGATATTTTTTGATCTTTGATCAAAGTCTAAAATATCTTTGCAATAATTGGGGTTCGGTGCTCATAATCATCTTCTGCAATGAAATCTCCTGATACAGAAAAATAGTGCGAAAATGCCTCTCTTTCACTTCACACCCCTCTTAAAACTCGTGTTTTCCACATTTTGTTCATCCCCAGGAGGGAAATCCTTTCATGTTAAGCAATTTTCCTTTTGTGTTAAGAGAAAAAAATGCATAGTAGTTTGTCGAGACCGTTGTATTGTTTCATGGTAACCGATATTTTGTCCATAGCATTTTGTGTTAAACATATTTCACTGTACATTAATTTAGTTCATAATATATAAATTAACTTACTAATGAAACTCTATTTAAAATAACTGAATATGAATAATTTTTAAAATTGCTTTTAGTATATGAATCCATTGTCTGAAGAATTTGATCGAGCTTCCTCCGAGGTCAATGCTGAAGTTCAATACACAGAACGTACTGTATCGAACAACAACAATAATATAACAAAAGTGAAAAAGAAGAAAATATCTGATGAAGAAGTTATTGAAAGGCTAAGATCAATTGTGTCCTCTGATGATCCAAATACAAAATATGTGAAGAATGAAAAAATAGGGCAAGGGTAATAAATCAATTTTGAAATTGTGTACAATTTTGCTATATTAGATTAATGTGTAATGTTTTTTCTCACATTGTTATACCGAATCTTTAAAGATATTATATAAGGGATCACAAATACATAAAAGATGTAACATGCTTGAATCTAATGGAAAATGAAATTTAATTACATTCAATGTTCTTGATTTTGAATGATATTGCTTTTTTCAAATGAAATTAGCTTTTCAATGCAGGGCACCTTTGTTTAAATTCTAGTAAATAGAAGGTAATTCTGTAAAAAGAAAAAATATTCAGAAAAATTAGAAAATACACCATTTTTAGTAGCTAAACAGACATTGTTACTGTATTTATTGGAATCTAAACCGTACCTTTCCCCCATTGCTAATGCTACTAAAAATCTGGTGTGGCTTGAATTGAAAGCTGAAAAATACATTGGATGGGGGAAACTGAACATGATACTTATGACTAGAGCAGTTACAGGTTCTTGTATGTATTTAAAAGTTATAAATATTGATAAAACAAATGAGTTATTCACTTTTTATTTGTTCTCAGTTTTAATTTTTTTAAATTTCGTAAATATCGGAGATTGGTAAACCTTCTTGCATTATTTTTCCACAAAAACGTATTGAGAATTTGGGATGCCACTTAGAATTGATGGTGGCTTAGATTCTAATGAATATGGTATATCATTCTGTAAATCTTGTATATGGATCTTACTCTTGTAGAGCAGTTAACTTCCATGTGTCTAATATAATTTATCTATTGTTAAAATTTATGAGGTCTGTCTAAAATAACTTTTAGAGAAGGATGCTGTTGAATTTTTAGACTGTTGTTTTGATATGCAAATCAATTATGGCTCCTTGAAAGGGATCATAAATTGGTTTACTGAAATGATAATGACTGTTGTACAGCAGCGGTTCTTAAACTGTGTATATGTTATAATTATTGTAGATTATATCTATTATTTGTTTGAATCTAAGCCATCACAAATTCTCAACACATTTTAACACGTAAGAAGGCTTATCAATCTCCGATATTTACAAAATTTTTTAAAAAATTCAAAATGAGAACGAATTAAAAGTAAATAATTTATTTTATCAGTATAATTAACTTTTAAATAAATGCATGAATCTGTAACTGCTCTAGCCATCAGTATCATGTTCAATTTCCCTCATTCGATAAATTGTTTAGTTTTCATCTTACAAACTCTGAAAGGCTTCATGAAAAAATTGAAAAATGTATAATCCTAGACTAGATCACTAAATTACCCTTAATGAAAAAACCCACTAGAACATGTGTTTTGATTTAGAATATTAGGGAGGAGGCTCAAAATCTTGGGGGTCTATGGTGATCGAAAGTTTGTACAGGACCTAAAATTACAAGATATAGAACTAGACACAATAAAATGCACTTTCATAATGGCCTAAAGCTATCATTTTTATTCCAAGCGTATAACGCACACCCTTACGTTAAGTTATACACCGGATTTTACAATAATTGATTTTACTAAAATGTTATGTAAAAAAAAAAAAAAATTAAATTTTCCTCTTTAATTTTTAATTACTAGAATATCATTTTTCAATTTTTTTTATCAAAGTTTTTATATAAAACTAGCCATTATATGCCCACTTCACTGCATATTTCATAATGATGTGTAATTATATATTGTTTGTAAGTTAGTGATATCTGAGTCTTATCCTTAAGCTTTTGAATATATTGAAAAACATTCTTAAGCCCTCACCTTTTTATTTTTTAAAACAGAATTATAATTATCTTTTATGCCCCTGTAACTCTGTAGGGATGACTTTTGCAAAACATTTTTAGCAGATCTCTACTCACCAATATAAATATGCTTGTCAAATTTCAAGTTCGTAGGTCTAATAGCTCATAAACCAAATTTTTTTTTATCAGTGCACCCTCATTCCCCCTGTGGGAGTCAATTTCTGTAAAACTTGTTTATAACAGATCTCTACTGAACAAAAAAAAGATACTTAGCAAATTTCAAGTCTGCAGATCTAACAGTTTTGGAGATTTTGTAATGAGTTAGCGAGTGTTTATAAATTAATCAAAATAACCATCTTGTATAACTTCACAAGTAATACCTTTTCATATAGTACTTTTTAACAATAAATTACCAAAATATTATTTCATATATTTTGCTTATTATTGTATGGTATGAAGTAATTTTTTTATTACAGTTTTATTGTTTTAATTATTTAGAGCATCTGGTACGGTATATACTGCTAAAGAAAAAAGCACTGGTTTGGAAGTTGCAATTAAACAAATGAACTTAGCTAACCAACCGAAGAAAGAATTAATTATCAACGAGATTCTAGTGATGCGTGAAAAGAAACATCCAAACATTGTAAATTATTTAGACAGCTATCTTATTGATGATGAACTTTGGGTAAGTTAGATTTATTATATGTTATTTTTCAAATCACACAGGTATATGTATGTGATCTTTTTGAAATGACACATTAAATATGAATTATTTTATTCATTTTTAAATAAAATTTATTTTGCTTTGATTTTTATTATAGGAGAATAAAACTACATATTCCTTTTTGTTGTTATTATTGAAAATCTGATGAAAATAATTATGTTTATAAAATCTGTGGACTTTTTCTTTTTGTTCAGGTTGTGATGGAATATCTTCCTGGTGGATCTTTGACTGATGTAGTTACTGAAACTTGCATGGATGAAGGACAAATATCAGCTGTTTGTCAAGAAGTAAGTTTTTAACTTTCATTTCAAAGTTTCCTGCTCTCCTTGATTTTTAAAGATTTACTTTATTTCAAAATTATAATATTAAATAAATTACAAATCTTTTAGAAAAATTAAGAATTTTCTTAATCATTAATAAATTTTCATTTTTATTCTATTCTAAATTAATTTGAATTTTCGGTACTTATGCCCGGTACACAATAATTGTCAACTTTATTTATAACTCGCTAAGTTGGCAACCCCAATTTCTTATGTGTGGTACACGCTGAATTGGCAACCAGGTGCTTCGTTTCATATAACATCGCCAATAGGTTGTGATAATACGTAAGTACCGAGTTTTCTGCTATAATGATTATATAAAGAGACAAAAATATCACTAACATATTAAGTCCTAGTTGATGTAGTTTGACAAATATACCTTGAATATTTTGATAAACCATTGATAAGGTTTAAGCAAATATTTTCAAGCAATCCTACTTATAAGAATTAATCTAATATTTGAACAGAAAATAAAATGCTTTTAAAAAATTGAATAATTTATTGAATATAACTAAAATAAGACAATATATATGTGATTATAAAATATTTTCATAAAAATATTAAATTCAGACAATTTTAGCATCAGAGAAATATAGTGTATATAGTAAAAATTTGCATTTTTAGTCTGTACATTTTTATTATTGTTGCAACATAATTAAAATGAGAAAAGTAACAAATGAATTTAAAAACATGCACAGTCAATTTTCTGTTTTTATCTTTTCATTTTCCCTTTAATGAAAAAATAAGAATTTTATCTAAATGTTTTAATCAAAAATAAGTATTCTAAACTAAATTGAGTGTGGTTTTTTTGTTGTGGTAATTTATGTACATTTAAAAATTGAATTCAGTAATAAAAGTTTTTGGTTTTAGCAACAGTTAATTAATCTTGTCATTCCTGAACATTTATTTCTTAAGATTTTTTTTTCCTTAATTACATGATACACAAAAGCTACAAATTATGTTTTGTTATTAATTTCATTTCTATTATGCAATTTTCAAAAGGATAGTGATTTTTGTACAAGTACTAATAAAATGTCATAAATAAAAATAGTAAAATTAATAGAGTAATTTATTCATTTTGCAGATGTATTAGTTTACTTTCCTGTAAATGTAGAAATTTTCTACAATAAACAAATAGAACTAGAAAACATCATTGAGACATTATTAGGCTAAACAGATAATTAACATCTTTTGAAAAGAACAAAATTTAAGTTCGTGTTTTGATTAAAAGGCTTTTATTTTTTTAATAATCTTTTATTACCTTTATTAATTTCAGTTGTTAATTTAATTTTAATAATGAGTTTTCTCATATTTTATGGACTATCTTGAAAGGGAAACAATCTGATTGGTTCCAAATGAAAACATTGTATATCCATCCTATCTCCCTTTTAAAAGTTTTCTCATAAAAATATAATTTAATGCTTGATTATGAACTTAAATTTACATCTTCAGATATTTGTCTCATATTGCAAAATATCTTCAATGACTTTGATATTCAAATGAATATCTGCTAAAATAAAATAAAAAAATTTGCTGAGAAACTAACAGATGTACAGTCAGATCTGTAAAATTAACCTCTAAAATTAAATCTGTCAAAAAAGAATGGATTGTATTTTTAAATACGGTAATTCCATATACTTTATTTAATCATCATCTATTTATTTTTTATGTCTTATTCAAAAAGACCTAATTTTAAAGGTTTGTTTAGATCATTTTATTCTTTTCATTAAATAAACTGATAATGTTTTGTAATTTCTCTAATTCTTATACATCTTTCAGAACTTTGTATGGTGTTAACTTTTCAAAATATCCCCTCCCCATCCTTATTGTAAAGAAAAAAATGTTATTTATGATATCTTCAGATCTAATTCTTATGCTAATGATAACAATGTATTAAATCGGTGAATCTTATTTTTTGAAAAAGTATATATTGAATTTTCTAATTTTACATTGTTTTTTTTTTCCAAAAGAAATCATTGAAATAATACATTATTTTATAAATAAATGTAAAAAGATGATTGAGTCCTTCTAAATATTAATATAATTGTACTGAATATATAAAATATATTTAAAAAATTTCTTGTAACTATTCTTCAAAAAGCTCATACATTTCTTAAATTTTATAGGTTTTGAAAGCTTTAGAATTTTTGCATAAAAATCAGGTGATTCACAGGGACATCAAAAGTGATAATGTTCTTCTGGGAATGGATGGTAGTGTAAAATTAAGTAAGCATGATAGATTTTTTGTAGTGTTTAAATGGCATATATACTTATTTATATAAAATTTCTGAAACTTTTTTTGGTGATTAATAATTAGTATTAACTTATTCTTACCTTAATTACTTTTACTATATACTTTTTATGTTGATGCAGATGTTTGTTGAGTTTATTGAAGAAACTAGTTTTATTTTTATTCTTCAAATTTTCCTGAAGATTTCAATAGCTCTCTTCCCTGTTGTTCATTATTTATATATAAGGGTTGCCCAAATGAAAAGTGGACAAGTTGATTAAAAGAATACCTTTATTGGAATTTTAAAATAAATCGCCTTTGGTGTTGTAAGACAGATCCTATTGTTTCGACTGTAGAAAGATTGTGGTTGATCCTCGAGAAGTCCTGCCTAGCTTCCTTCACCTCATCATCTGAATGAAAAGGTAATGTTCTCTTAAGTGGAAAAAAGCATGGGATGTTTAAGGTAGACCTATCCGGATTGTACGGTAGGTGTTCCAACACTTTTAAATGAATTTTTTTAAGATTGTCTGGGCTTTATGAGAGACTTTTGGGCTGGCATTGTCATGGAGATCTGGTATTGTTTGCCACCCTTCACGAAAACTTTTGCGCCAACTGTTCAAACTAAGCAGTGATTGCCATAGACTGACCCTATTTGCTGATAATTGACTGCATTCAGCTCACCTTCCGCAATTAGAAACCATATTACCTCACATTGCTTCGATATGGACACATCCATGAATAACACAACCTTACTCTTGATCTATTTCCTCTACAGAGCAGGTTTTATCATTGCACGTTATATGCGGTGTACACCTCCTACCTCCTTTTATATCCATGTTTTGCTAGCATTGCTATAGCTGCAATTACAATTGCATATATCCACTTTTCATTTTAGCAACCCTTATATAGTTAATCAATGTTTAATATTTGATTCTTATTTCAAATATTAAAAATATTTCAGCTGATTTTGGCTTCTGCGCACAAATTTCACCAGAACAAAGTAAACGCAACACAATGGTGGGAACTCCTTATTGGATGGCACCGGAAGTTGTTACAAAGAAGCAGTATGGTCCTAAAGTAGACATATGGTCTCTAGGTATAATGGCCATTGAAATGATTGAGGGAGAGCCACCATATTTAAATGAAAATCCTTTACGAGTGAGTTATTTTTGTATTTAATTTTTCTTCAAAGCTGTATTAATACATTTATAGTTTTTGTTGTGCTATAATAATTTTATGTATATTTTTTCACATACAATTATAAGTTTTTTTCATAATTTTAGGAAATATTTAAACTGTCATGTTTATTCTTTTATTTTGAAGGCATTATATCTGATTGCTACGAATGGGAGACCCGATATCAAAGACAAAGACAAACTGTCTTCCACTTTTCAGGATTTTCTCGACAAGTGCCTAGAAGTAGATGTGGATAAGAGATTCTCTGCATCTGCTCTTTTGAAGGTGAATTATATTTTTTAAAAAATTCTGGTTAAAAAATCAATATGAAGTGTTTACACATGTTTAATATGGAATAATTTCTTTTATCGTGTCAAGATAGGACGTAAGAGAAGTAAAACCTTTAAAACTATTTTCTTTTTTCTGATAATAAAATGTAATTAACTGGACAGAATATTAATTGCATGCTTTTATAACTACCATTTGTTAATTATGTTACATTCAGTTTAAATGATAACTTTGCGAGTTAAGGTGGCATTGTGGTATTACTTTAATTTTAATATGAATCATTATTTTTTTTAAAAATATATGCATTAATTGATTTAAAGGCACTGGTTTGGTGATAGTAGTGAATGTACCATAACATTGATAATGTTAAGATCAAATTTGTATAAACCAGTAATTATATGATTTGCAATGTGTCTTTCAACATCTATGCTGATGATTTGATATTTTTTAGAAATATCCACCTTTTGATGTACATTATGTCACATTTGCAATAAATGTTTTTGCTTTTTATTAAAATATTTTTAAGTGGAAATAAAATGGCAGGCTCATTTTAAATGTTGTTTGTGAAACTGCATAGAATACATCTTATATTATTTAAAATTACCATGAAAAAATAAATATTTTGTTTATAAATAAATTTCTTTCATATTTTTCAAACTTCTGCATAATTGCCACTGTGAATATTCTCCTGTTAAGTTTTGTAATTGTTGTTGCAACAGTATTCTTAGCTATATATATTATTGAATAATTATTGTAATGCACATTTGAAGGATATTTTCTTTTGTTTCAGCATCCTTTCTTAAAACTTGCTCAACCATTAGGCAGTCTTCACCCTCTCATTGTGGCAGCCAAAGAAGCCTTAAAAGGACATTTGGATGTCACCTATTCTTAGTACAATACAACATCTTAGATAAAACCGTTTACTGCTTAATTTTAACTTAAAGAAATCCACATTCCTGTACACAGGAAAGATCCTGTGTTACAAGAATCATTTTATCGAACCGTGATGTGTATGCTGAAAGGTCACTGTTTGTATGAAGTCTTGAACATTGCATGTTAATCTGGTGAATTGTGTGGTGTGCTGTCAGTATGTAGTAACTCTCCGTAGTTTGACATGTGGCTAAGAAAAGGGATAGGCTTTTCAAATTAAGGTAGTGAGCCTTTTTATAGATTTAGTATATCTATAAAGGGAAACCAAAAGTATTACTCTTAAAATCTTAATTCAGGAATTGAAAAACTTTAAAACACAAAACTGCAGAAATGCTAAGAAAAGTACTTAGCCTTCTGAACAAGTATGGGGATCTTTGCAGTATGTACTTGTCTTTCCAACATAATGAACTTAACATTCATTTTAGAATGCCAGCTTGTATTAACTTATCTATAAAAATGTAGTTGTGCATTCTATTTAATAAGGTACAGTGAAGAATTTTTTATTTCTGATGTGCATTAATATAATATATGTGCTATGTGATAATGTTCTACCTTTTCTATCTTTGCACTTATGTGCCTGTATGAAGGAAGATGATGATTCCTATCATTGAAATGTGGATATTCAGCTAAAATTGTAATTGTTGCACATTAGAACAATTTAGCAAGCAAAGTCCTTTGATATTCTCCCTCCTCCTAGAATATAATACAAGTGCACAATAAATATTTTGTGAATATTCAATTTGGATCTGAGCTGACATGTGGTATGCTAAATGTTGATATTACAGTATTTCACATCAGGTTCTTTAAAAATCACATAAAACTATCTGGGGTATTCTTCAATCCTAGCTAAAAATAAAATTTAATTCTTAAAATTTTATTAAAAAAAAATAATTTTTTGAATGGAAACATTTTTTTTTGTATAGCAATATGCATGTGAGGTGTATATATATATATATATACTTTTTTAAAATATTTTATTTAGCTAAATAAAAAAATGTTAATGACAAGTAAATTTTATTTCTTAAAATTATATTGTTTTCTCTTGTTATGTATGCTAAATATATAAGTAATATTTTAAATATCTCATTCTTAATCTGAATGTGAGTATATTTGATTATGTGGTCTATTTTTGATTAATGCATATTGAAATCTATCTTTACTACATGTTTGACCAATAAAGCATTGGATTTTTTTATTAATTTCTAAAGAATTGTTTTAAAAAATTCTATCACTAGAAAAAAAAAGCCCAGTTGTTTCTTAAGAAAGAATATCTAATCAATTTTATATTGAAAAATGTAAAACTAACTGAATGTTCTATGTTGAAACTGCAGGTAAAAAAAAAATATTACTATTATTTGAATGATTTCAGATTTTGGTGCTTAATGTGTTTGTAATTTAATCTCACATTGTTGTGTTAATTAGTATATGTATTTGGTGTATGAAAAATAAGATCTTATTAAATTTTAAATTTACTCCCTCAAATCAAATATATAGTAAATTAGAATGATTTCATATAAATTAAAATTATTTTATGCAAACATTTTTATATTGTTATTACATTTCTCTACATGCATACAAAAAAAAGTTACTTAAATTAAGAAAGGAAAATAAGTCAGTACAAAGTAACTTAAGTTATAAAGGTACATTGTTGGTTCTATATAGGTGCTATAGCTTTATGTATGGTACTTTTTGTTTGTGTGGTGCCATATGTTGCCTAGAATAATAGATAAAATAAGATGGGTTCAAAAGGCAAAATATTTAAAGGGGAAAAATGAGTTAAAAATATTATTTGTACAATATTTATTAGTAGTCAAGTAATATACAATAAAAAATGCTTTAAAAAGGACAAAAAAATTCAACCTAAATAGGTTGCTTAAAATTACAAATGTTTTTTAGCATTATAAAATTTCTTTTCTAAGAAATTAAAGAATTAGCACTTACCTCCTTCATGCAGTTAGACAGGAATCAAAGGAACATCCTTTTGCTAAAAAACTAGAACATCAAGTCTGTACTCCACCCAATCCCTGTCCTTTCACTGTAAAAGACAGAAGACTCGCTAGATAGGTCTTCAGTTCTTTTTCTGTTTCACACCAATTTATTTCATACTGTTATTCCCATATGCAGTATTTCTTTTCTTTTCAAATACACTGTTTACTATTTTCAAATAGATTCCTTTTTCATTCAGGAACATCCTTTGAATTTAGAAAATAATTTCTATTTTTAGATTATGTAATGAATACTGTAGAAAAGCTATCAATATTTTCAGATAATGAATATAAATGGTAGAAACTGCCAATGTTTCTTAAAACAAACTATTAACATGAAAATTTGATTATCTTTTCAGCTGTTAGGTGTAAATTTTGAGATTCCGGATTAATAATTTAAGAGACAAGAAAATTAACATCACTTCTGCATATTTATAAAGCTGCTATTTTTCTGCAATTTTGATGTGTCTTTATGAAGTTTAAGCAGTTTTATTTTATTGATTCATTAGAATTTGAAAGAGCTCAGAGAAACTCGCATAAAAAGAACTGGAAATCGTGTGTCTATGCAGTTATTCTAATCAACTGTAGTGACATGTTTGATTTTGGATCTTTAGTTTACTAAATTGAATTGAAGTCAGTTCCTGATATAATTGGTAAATGAATTTAATGGCATTCAAACCATATTTTTGTTTTCAATCTTTTGTCCTAGCGTGTGAATGCACACAACAGTGCCATATAGGTGTTTGATTTGAAACAGAAAATGGCTTCATTGGGGAACAAAGTCTGGTGGTCTTCATCATTTAGTATATGCCAGTGTTTCTCAAACTGTGGGGTGCGCCCCCCTAGGGGTTCATGATAACCCTATGAGGGGTGCGCGACCATGTTGAAAAATCAAAAACAAAAGATTATTTTAAAAAATTATAAATTTACTGAAAGTAAACAAACTATATTCTGACATAATAAAAAAGTAAAATACATATTTACACTGATATAACAAACTTGTAAATATATCAATACTGCGCAATGTATTTTATAATTAATTTCACAATACTAAGTTAAGAACAAGTTTATTAACTACCAGTGACCCCATGGGCTTTTCATATATAAAATTATATGCAAAAATTAACTCTTATCCTAATCCCTTAAATACGGATTAAAAATTCCGCGATTCGTTCCCCAATGCTACTGTTTAGCCAATGTACTGTTAGCCTATGGGGTGTTATTGGAAGGTGGGGGTAGAAAATTAATAAATAAGCAAATTCTCTGAAATAAGTAAATCCTTCGCAAACACTGTCAAGTTCACTTTACTCCATTCCAAAACCTTCGGAATAATTTTATGGATAGTATTTCTCAGAAAAGATCATACTTTGGAAAAATATATATATACGTCCGGGGCAATTAATGCACTAGTTGAGGTAGACGCTTATATATGCCGGTGACACTTAAGAGGTTTAAGTTGTAATATAGGTTTAGCTCAAAGTGTATTATTATGAATTAAATACATTGTTATTGTATGAAAGGGGGGGGGGGCCATGAAAATTATGATTGAATATTGGGTCGTATATATTGAAAGTTTGAGAAACACTGGTATATGCCAAATTTTGAAATCTATTGCTTTAGTCGGTTTATTCACAAAAAAATTTCATGAAATAAATGAAAATGGAAAGATCAAAATTACAATTTGGGATGTTTAGCAGTGTTTCTTGGTGTACTTGTACTTATTTTTGATTGGTACCATGCTAATGAAAAGTACTTTTTATATTTACTTCCTTATCTTTTATTGATATTTGTTGACATAACCCTAATTTTAAAAATTAGTGTAAATTATTTTATGATTGATGAAATTGATAACGATATATCACACAATTGTAATACAATCATTTTATCACTTAAATTCTAAAACATATTTTTTTTTTATAATTATCTTTAACATATTTTGATGCAACAAGTTTTTAATAATACTCAGATTTGATAAATTCAATTACATATCTTTTACATCAAATAGTTATATATACCAGTTCTGTGATTAAAAAAAAAGTAAAACTTCAACTGTTGACTTGACTGTGCAAAAACAAATTATATCTTTTCTTTGTGGAGTTATTCATTCCTCTTCGTATAAATTTTGACACATGAATGGAAATCTTCATACAAACAAGCCTTTTTATATAATCACTTTATAATGTTTAGATAAATGAACTCAGACCCTAGCTGTATAATGTTTAATCATGACAAAGCTGTGTGTTGTGTATCTGGTGTGCATATATATAGGGATGGAAATGTTGAGAAAATTTCTGAGACCCATGTGTTCATACTTAGCATTTTTGAAAGGTTATGTGATATTTTTATTTACTTTTTTAATTATATTTGTATATACTTTTGTAATGTGTGTCTGTTGAAATGTATGAAGTTACCAAAAAAATTATACCATTGCAATGTTCATATTTTAAAAGTTTTAAATGTTTTGCAAATACATTATGGTGCAAAAGATGTTTTTGCTCAGCTTAAATAAATCCATTGTAGTTATATTTCATGATTTAGATTATGTACTTTATAACTGTTATATTGTTATTTTATTCTTGTACTTCATTTTGAAAACTTCAGTGCCTGCAGCTTTTTTAAATATTCTTTTGTTTGTTTGTATTTTAAAGGCACTGCAGGTTTTATTTATACTTTTTTCCCCATTATATTTTGGAATAAAATGTGACAAAAATTAAAAAGGTATTTAATTATTGCTTTCTCACCCTACATGTTGATACTTCAAGTCCAGCAGTTGAATTTTTTTTTATCATAAATGTTTATCAGTAATGAAGTATAAAAGACAACAGATCATACAGGCCAAGAATACTCAAATTTTGCATTTGTGGTTCATTTAGTTCCCCCTAAACAGGTATGTAAAGTAAGAATATAAATTACGATATTTTTTGATAATTAATCACAAACAATTTCTTTAAAATTAGTTTTGATGAATATGAAAATCAAACGACATTCTTTTTAAATTTGTTTCGAGACATTTCAAATCCTCAATTGAAACTTTGAGAATAAAATGCATGAACAGGTATTTAATTTAAAAGTTTTCTTGGGTGTAAATCTTGACACAAAAATGTAGCAACCCGAGATCTGGTCTTGACCCATTCTTTGAGTAGTCTTCAGTGTTTATTCATTTGTAAAATGATTTTAATAAAATATTTAAAAATGCATATGATTTGGTCAAAAATCTTGGCAATGGTTGATTATTTTAAATTAATATTTTCCAATAAATGTGAAACTTGGTATGATTTGAAGACGTTTTTGTGCTTTCCGAAGAGAAATGTTCTAACACTGTAATTAAATTATAAAATAAAAAATAACACTATTAATCGGAAGTAAAAGGTAATTAATCATTACTTCTACATGGGAAAAAAGGGCTCAAAATAAACAAGCAAAAAAAGGCACATACAGTCCCAAGAAAAGATCTATCAATGTAGAAATCAATTGCAGACATCTTTCACTACAATATGCAAAACGCCAAGATTTATAGCTTAAATGGGCTAAAAAATTACATGCCTTGGCAAAAGATGAATATAATTCAAAGCAAAAACATTTTATTGATCCTTTTACATGAAAACTCATCATAGCTCAGGTGTCTCTCTCTAGGGAGGAAGCTAGGCATCAAAATTACCTGCAGCGATTGGTATCTGCCTATATGGTACAGCATTAAAAAGAGATACCAGCTTCCGCGAATGTACTAGATCTGCAATGGTAAAACACCAATCCGCAGCCCATTAGAAATAAGAAAAATATATGTGAAAATTTATCTGGAGAACTTCTTATCCTTGATAAAGCATGAATTTTGTGTGACAAAGAAAAAAATCAAAATCTGGGACGGAGAATATAAAGAAATGTCAATAAAAACTATAATTCCTTGCTAGTGTCTTAAAAAAGTGAAAAAACATTAAAATCAATACCTCATACTATTATAATGTTTTATATTCTGATATTTACAGAAGAAATTCCATTTCATTATCCTGATAACTTTCAAAAAGTAAACTACATCAAGATGCAAGTACCAGTCATACTTCAAAAATTACCACTGCATTCTTGCAGAAAATGAAGACAAACCCAGGTATTGCATACATACCTCTTCTATATATTCATGCAATCCCTAATACTTCACCAGATTGTGTTTTGGTTCATTGAAAAATTTTTTTTTTCTAAGTGGAAACTCTCCATGATTGTTAGATAGTGGATAATGAAAAAGGAATGGCTAGCAAATATCGTTGTAATTTTTATGAGACTTTTTACTATAGATTGTGTGACAAATAGTCAAGAAATAAGGTTATCAGATTATACATTTAAAAAGAAAAAAAAATGGTTCTAAATTTGTGTGATGAAATTCAGTGGATATGACCCTTAGGAAATAAGATGAATAAAATTACTTGAAATATAATCAGTCCTTATTGTGTATGCTGTAAAAAATAGCCAAAGAAAGCCTATTGAAACAACACAGTGAGTAATGTGTGCACTGACAGTGGGTACACTTAAATTGGCAGATTTCCACAAACTTAATCAAAAAATATACAGTTGAATTTTTCATAAGTCTTTAAGACTTGAAAATTTTAACAAATAAAATTTTTTGATAAACCATGAAATACAAACTTATAACTGAATCTTCCAAATTGAGGTAATAATAGCCAAATACTAATTAATTTTGAATTACATTTATTGAGGGATAAATGAATCATGTGTACATTGTGTGAAACTTTCACGATTCTCATTTTTTCTACACTGTCAAGATATGAGGTTACTGATTATTAATTAGATTAATAGAGTATAAAATGTATAGATTCATTTTATTTCTCTGACTTTTGACATTTTCAAATCTTTATGCATTGTAGAAATGTGCTTTAAACAAAGAATTTACTATGAATGCTACTCAAAATTTTTGAAAATTATAAATGATGATTACATACATAATAGAGAAGTATATATGTCTTAAAAACAAGATGTGGTAGGATCATAAGAAATTTAACTGAGGATGGGATCAAAAACCTAAATATTTGATAACTTTTTAAAATCATATCAGTGATATCTTTTATGAATAAGACATGCTTTGAGGTTTAATTCTAATTTTTTTTTTTTTTTGTAAAATTGGCTATATATATTAAAACTAGTTAGAAATTTCGAATGTGTTATCCAGTCTATAGTTCTAATATGATACACATATACTGTTTATACTATTTTGTTCAACTTTTTTCAATACATAAAACACAAGAGAATAATATGGTATTTAATACATTTAACTGATAAGTGAATGAATTTGATATTACAGAATAAAATAAGCATTCTCAAACAAGACTACTTTATTTAGAAAAAACAACAACAAAAGAAAGGCAAGGTAACATTTCTAAAAACTGAAAGAAACAATAAAACACACAAAATCAACAAAAAATATATTAATAGGTAAAATTCTTAAGTAACAATTGGCATCACAGCTTATTTATCTTATCTAACTATAATCTACATAAAAAATTTCTTAATTTATAGCAGAATTACCACATTCTGCATTTAAGCAAATCTTGGTGGTCCATGTCAACTCTGTTGAGAAACACTTCTCGAAGTTACGGTAACTTTTTCAGAACTTATGTTATAAAGACTTATCCTAAATAAAATAATTAATAGCTATTTATAACATCAACTTTGAATATGAGTTATTTGAATTTAACTTGGAAATTACATTACTTCTAAAACAGAGTGAATTACATGAATAATTTGTTAAAAGAAAAATCATTCTGTGTTCCATGTTTAATAAACACATTTACAAACTTAGTTCTCAATTTCATCAGAACATATGAATTAAAATGTTTCATTTTGGAGAAAGTAAGACCAACAAGATGTTATTGCTCATGTAGGAAGTATAAATTAATATTTTTTTTTTTTCATAAAATTAAGTCACAAACTGCTCAGAGATCAAAAAGTAATTTACATAAATGAAAACAATAAAAATTTTTTGATAATACATTATAATAAAAAAATACTTATATATAAATTGATTTTCCACCTGCACTAGTTTTTATCTATTTGTTTAAGTACATAGTATAGGAAAAATAAACATTTGTTACGTTATTCTAGAAATAATAAAAATTATTTTTTTAAATGTTGAGTACCTTATATAATAGAAAAACTAAATGCAATAACAGTTAAATAGTTCCATATTTTGAAACTTGTTACATAGGAGACATACTACTTTAAAGCATTTTAAAAAGCTTTAGATTTATTAAAGGAAATTTATTTTTAAATATGAGATTTTTAAAGAAATCTATTCATAGAAATGTGCAAATGTTGACTATATCTAAGAGATATTAACAAAAATTACTGTGAACAATCCATTCAAATCTTTTCTTAGATAAAAAAAAATGCTTTCCCAGAATATATAATTTTAAAACTGTCATATACATGGGCATTAGCAGTCCATTATAAAAAGCTACATATGTGCAATACTTTGCATAACAAACAATATGGTTTATGAAAGATATGCCTCTAAATAATAAATGTCCATCAAAATGACTTTTATATCACAGTATTTTGCTTGCAAAATGCCAATTAAATGACTGCATGCAACAATACATTTTTTTGAACAAAAACAAGTTTCTTTTGACTTTTGCCAATATATTCTAACCATTAGCAAGGATTCCTGTTTATTTTTTTTGTGTGTGTGTGTGACAAAGTGTGATGATTAAATAAAAGCAAAATGAAAACTATATATTATTTTTAAAACAAATGCTAGCAAAAATTATAAAAATCAAATTAACGAACTATATGAATTACTTTACCTTCTCACAGATAAACTCAATCTTCAATGTGTGCATTTCATTGTACAAATAAAGATTTAATACTTTCACAGGAGATATATTTTATGACCCATATAATTGAAATTTGAGCATTAAAACAATTATAAGTATTTTTACTAATATACTTAGTTTCAGTACAAAATTGCAAAAAAGAAAAAGTGTTCTTATTAATTACAACTAATGTAATACCTTATGCAAGATTCGTTCAACTAACACAGTTAAAAATATCAAATTTGTCCTGATATTTTAACTGATTGTATAATATGTTATACTTACTAATACTTCGTACTTATCTCTCTGTTTTTTATACATTATGCATTAAGATTCAATTAATTTACACAATAGTTGTTCGTAAAAATATTTAAAATAACATTTTACAGCATTTTAATTTATGTTGTATAAAAATAATTTATTCTTTTTCTCATATTTAAAACCTTTGTTTACTGATGGGTGTAATGTAATAATACATACTATTATATACAAAATTCAGCATCACCAACTTAATAAATTAACATAAATGAATAACAAAAAGAAGCTCATTCAATGAAATGCAACATATTTTAGCAAAACTTGAGGCGCAGAATATGAGATTTCAAAAAACTAATAAAAAGTACTTATTTTTTTCAGTAGTTTTAATAACTTACAAGTTCAGCACATGCAAATATTATACTGTTTGTCAAAACAAATAACTTAGAGAAAAGGAACCTTTTCTTTTTCAATAGTTTCATAAATATCACAATGACAATATTAAGATGGATATATATAAAATTATATAGCATATCATTCATTGCATATTATTTCTTTGAAGTGAAACAGATTGTTCATGTTATTAAAAATTTTTAAGTAGCTATAAGTAATACTGTGTTTCAAGGTATATGCCAGCAAAGTCTATAACAATTTTGCAAAATAAATATCTAATAATATATATCATTTATAAGATTCATAAAGGCATCTTTTATAAATATGAAAACTGCTTTCCTACTTAAGATATAATTTTTGCATAGATGTCATGAGTAAATAAATATCCAGAAGTGGTTCTTCTTTGGGACATATAAGAAAATCTTGCTATATGTTAGTAAGTGTATAATAAATATTTATATCTTTAAACATTCAACAGCAATATAAAAAATCTATATATTTATAACTTTTCTTAACTTTTTTTGGCACTTTGTACTGTCATGATAGCTCACTGCAAGGAAAAGTAACAACCAACACTGTAACGTTATCCATGGAGCCATTTTTAAAAGCTTGCAAAACTAGACTTCGGGCTCCTTTGTACAGATCTTTTTCATAAGTGTCTTTAATAAAGGCCACTGCATCTTCATTGTTAAATGTGTCCCACAGACCATCTGTTGCTAAGATCATAAATTTAGGCTTCAGGTCAGACAAATCAAAAGTTAGTATATCTGGTCTTGCTATGACTAGATTCCTATCTTTGAGTGGGAAATCACCTAATGCCCTTGAAGTAGCGAGAATTCCAGCAACACGCCAGACACCATTGTAAGCAATAAATCCACCAGCATCTCTAATGCGCCGACGTTCTTTTAACTAAAATCAATTATCAATTAATATAATATTTGTAAAATAACATATTCAGAAAGTATTGCTTGTTACATATTTGCAAGAAATAAATTATTCCATATTTATGAAAACAAAACTGTTTTTTTATCAATAGAATTAAGTAAAACTGAAGCTTATTTTGATTATTAAAAATTTTTTTTATTAGAATTTTAAACTTGTTTCTGTGAAATTAAAATGTTACTAATTTTAAGCAAATTATAAGATACACCATTCAAACATTCTTTAAATTAAAAAATTTTACCCAGTCGGTTATTATAATTATTTATTAGAACACTCTTTCCTAAAAGTTCATTTTGAATTTTTCTGTCCTACCTTTTAGACCCAACAACCTTTTAAAAAATTAATTAAATTTAATTCTTCAGCACCTTCACACTACATAAAATACAGAAGATCTATAATCTCTCTGAAATAGCAAACTATATCGATTTTGCAAAGTTTCGAATAATTTATATACTTTTTAACAAAATAGCTAAAGCTGAATATTTTGATTACATGTAAAATACACGAGAATGTCATTACATTTCAAATTATACACTTAAATTGTACTGTTTATATATAAATTCATGCCATTAGAATAATTTCATAAATTTTCATTCCAATTTTAACCTTATTAAATAATTAATCTAAAGCAGTGCCCTCCCCCCAACCTTTTTTATCGCCGCAGACCGGTCAACATTCGATAATTTTACTGCAGCCCACTGGGGGAGGGGGACATTAGTTTTTTTTATATATATTAGAATGTTTTGATTTAATAATTTAAATTTAATTGTATTTAAATATGCCTACAGAATAAAATACAGTTATATGAAAAAAGGAATATAAAGTTGTTTGATATGGAATTTAAAGTGATTTTTTCATAGAAAGTCACATAAAACTTAGAGAAATACACTGCAGTAAACAAAATGGAATTAATTTAATGTTCCTTGGTACTGGTCAACGACGCAGGGGTTTTTGATCAAAAACATGGATTTTAGCATAGGCCGTTATAGAGTTTTCACTGAATTCAGAATATAAAGAGAATAAATTTGCTCATTTTCTAACAGTTTTAGTGAGTATATGTATTTGTAAAAAGTATACTTAAGGGAAAAAGTTTTTT
Source organism: Trichonephila inaurata madagascariensis (assembly GCA_019973955.1). Taxonomy (NCBI): domain Eukaryota; kingdom Metazoa; phylum Arthropoda; class Arachnida; order Araneae; family Nephilidae; genus Trichonephila; species Trichonephila inaurata. The sequence continues at coordinate 263,532 of BMAV01005516.1, read as the reverse complement.
TTAGTACAACAATTAAGAAAGTTTAGAAATCTATATGCTTATACTTGGAAATAAAGATACAAATTTTAATTTAATGTAATTTGTGAAAATTTAAAAAGAAAAGAAAATTTTTTGATTACTATAAAGTATATTAAAAAAAACATTTTATGAAAACAGTGATATTTATTTATTTATTTTGCATTTACTAAAGATCTAAATTATTTATATTTTAATATTACCACATTGAATAAAAGTACATTGACATAAGGTAATTTTTTTTATTGGATTTCTTAAAATTGTAAAATAGTTGAGTTTAAAATATTTTTTCTAATAAGATTATAATAAGTTAAATGATACAAATAAAGCTTATTTTGAAATTAAATACCTAAAATGAATAATTGCCCCCATTATCTAAATTAACGATTACTTCACAAAATGAATAAATAAATAAAATACAACTATAAATTATTTTCTACAAATAACTTCCTATTGAAAAAATACTTTTAGCAATATTTAAGATTTAATGCTCATAACGCACTTCACAGAATCAATTGTGAAATATATTTTTTGAATAAATTTTTGGCAAATTGCCAAACTTAAGAATTACACATAAGTTGAATTACTCAGTAAATTTCACGATTTCTAATGAGTCAGTGTTATTTTAGTGTTACAAACCTCTCCTTTATTTTAAAAAAAACCCAACTCTATTGTAAACAAAAGCAAGCTGGATAAAACTTGGCACCCTTTTGAAATTGGATTGCATCAAAAGTTTATTGCTTTGTCACTAAAGAGCAAAGAACTTAAGACCTAGGCTAATGACTTTTTTCATCCATCATTGAACACAAGGTAATTTTAAATGGTAATTTTTATATTATACCAGTAAACGCAAGTGTGGAATCTAATATTTTCCTCTTTGTTTAAAGAAATTATAAAATGTTACTCAGAATCTTTATTTTGGTTATATAATAAAATTAATGGATCAGTCAATCCAACACATTCAAAATATTGCAACAAAAGGCATTCACACAATTTATCACTTTTTAAGGGAGGAAATGAGTAATGTAAAATATTATCAAACAGAATTTTTTAAAAAATTTCTAGGTTAGATAAATGCTTATATAATACAAGATCCATTTAGAAAATAAGATCTTTAAATGTTTTAACTTTTCTTTATACATTGAAAGTACTCATCAAACACGTACAATCAAATCATCTACAAAGCCCATTTTTTTATATAAAATCATACACATACATTTTATTGCCATTATCTCATTCTCAATCTGAATTTGAATAAAAAAAAAAAAAAAAAAGAACGAAAAGGAAACCAAGATTACATACATGTGCAAAAGAAATTACCTCAAAATACTTTTTTAAAAGATGGAAAGATTAATGCTTACTTGATCAGGTTTATGATCAAAAGACAGAGGAACTGTATTTCCTTTAGAATCACAAATAACTCCTCTCGAATCTCCTACATTAGCAACAATTAGAAGATTTTTGTATACAATTGCCACTAAAGCTGTTGTTCCTAAAAATATAAAAAAAAATTAATATTTGTTTCAGTACATTTGTAAAACACAATTATTTCATTAAGCCACAAATAATTTTTGAACTAAAATAATACATTTAATTATTTCTGTTGTAAATATATTATGCATGACACAAAATATCATGATGGCTAATTTCCTATTTATAAAATAAACTGGGAAGTCCCATCATATTATTGTGTGTGTGTGTGCATATGTTTCTTACACTATAATATTCAATTAGTACAATAATATTATAACATTTAATATTTTAAAGGAAATTATTAGATTATATTACAGAGTAAGAATAAATTAAATTAGGGAATTTAGCATAACTTATATGTTGTGTAATATGTTTTCCTTTATAATGCAGATGCTGGGAGAAAATGCAATATTAAGTGATGATATACATACAGAGTGAGTAATAATGATGGATCAGATTTTAAAAAATCATATTGAAAATTCTGCATGTATTACAATAAGTGGATGGAATACGAGTCTACCACAGCAAATTTCTGAAGATAATAATTGCCAGTAATCTTAAGTTCTTTCTTGAATATAAGATGTTTCCAAGTTTAGAGAAGGAGTATATTTTTAGGATTTTATGGTGCTTAAAGAATAATATCAGATTATTTAACCATTTTTAAATTAAACATTTTTTTTAAAGTAAAAAATAACACTGTTTCTAAAGGAAAGATAATTAGAATAAGACAGATATAATTAAAATAAAATATTGCAAAATGCAGAAGTGAATCAAGATAGTCAATTCCATTCACCTCCCTCCACTCATGTGTAGAGCCGAGAAAATGATCATTGTACTAAAATGAAACATATTTACCTGCAACATTCTTGGCGGCTTTTACTTTGACTAGTAATTCCATGTCAACATCTAGGATTTCATTTGTTAACAAACGAACAAATTCCTTTGTTAAGTTTTCTTCTTTACTTTTATCTTGTACCGTAGTTTGAAGTTTCTTCAAAAGTTCTTTGAATAAATGCTTTTCTACAAATTCGGCTGCAAACTAAAAATAAAACATTTTGTAAATTAATGAATCATTTTCAAGTTAGGCAAATTTCAAAAATGTTTTTGAAAAAAAAATATAAGATTATAAATTTATGCATGATGAATTATTAATGCTTAGTACACTAAGAAAATTTAAATATAGGAGTTTTAACGATGAATAAGTGACATAAACATCAATTTTTAAACTTAATACATTGATATATATAGCCTGATTTACACTCAAGGAAAAAAACTTTTTATCTTGTCTCTTTAATGAAAGATTTATCAGTACTTTGGTGATAAACTAAATATACACATTGATAAGTAACTACAATTAGGCATTTCTAAATTTACTAAATTATTAGCTGAAAACTATGCAGAGAATAAATACATTTGAAATATTTCAACTGGGGTTGATATCAACATCAGGCGATTTATTGCCTGGCAAAATGAACCTTACCAATCTGTATTTCCAAAGAGAAGTATGTAATC
>BMAV01005516.1:243956-260522 GCA_019973955.1 Trichonephila inaurata madagascariensis | reverse complement strand
CAAAATGAACCTTACCAATCTGTATTTCCAAAGAGAAGTATGTAATCACTTGCCTTTTTAATAAGCAATCATTACTTGAAACTACTATGTTCAAGAGCAGTTATTTTCAAGAATGAAACACAAAACTAAAGGCCAAAATTAAGATATCTGATGAGTACTTTGATAATTCAATACTTCCAACCTAATATGGAATCTTTGGTATTAAAAAATGTCAAATCCCTCACTCAATTCATGCTGATGTCCTGTCTTTTATTTTTATAAAGGAATTAGCATTATTAAGTTAAAATCATTTAAACATGTAAACAAAGTTATGTATTGTACAGTTTCCTTTTTGCTCAAAAGTTATTGTTAATCCATTTTATGCCTGATTTGAAATACCTTTTTAAATTTGACACATGGAAGGTAAAAGATTGGAAACCCTTAAGCTACACAAATATCACAGAAATAAAAATACATTACCAATTTTCTTTGAACATGTATATTAGAGCAAAGTTTATTCTTTTTGCTATTAATAACATCAATTGACAGAAATGGTACTTTTCAATTCATCGCAAGCGATGAAGTTGCCAAAAATGATACAACCAACACCAAACAGAATATTCCCGCTGGTAACCTTTACCATATTTACAAAACAAGTCATGGAATTTTTTGTACTATATCAAAAATGATGATAAAACCAATGAGAACTAATATTTATTAATATTTTTATGTGTATATTGTGTGCACCAATGACGGCAACTCAGCAAGATTTCCATAGGCAAAATGGAAAAGTACCACAGAAATTATATTTTTTATATCCTATCAAAAAGAATTGAATTGGTTCCATCCACTAGAAATGTACACTTTATAACAGTTCTAAAATGAAATAAAATACATAAACATTTAAATCTGAGCTAATTTTTTTAAGGCTCATATTATTTAAACTGAAATTTTAATATTATATATAGAAATATTCATGACAGAAGGGGAAACTACCTGCCTTTTGGATCTGATACTACATGAACCTCTTGGTTTATTTATTTGTAAATGACAAGTATAAAGATTTATTTCTGTACTTTTGTGCTATTATTCAATCACACATATATTTTCAATAACCTGGTATAGCCATAATGTGTGATTTGAGTGGCTTTCATAGAAGCTAGATCTTGTATAGAGTATTAAATAAAGAATGGCATAAATGTAAGTTTCAATGGTTACTGGTGTGGTTATAATCACATACTTCAAATGATAGAACACCAACTAGTACAAAACGACAACACACTCAAATGAATATGTTACCTCATCTCTACACAAAAACCTTTTTACAATTAAAGTTTGCAGAAATATGATCATGGCTTGCAATTTGTCAAATTTGCACAGTGCTAGTAGTTAAACAGTTGTTTATATTATACTTATTCTTAGGAATGTCTTAATGTCCAGTATAAACAATAACGAGAAACAAATAAATATCTATGACTTACAACTGCACAAATCGGCTTGAACGACTGTCACCTTTTGACTGAATATGTAATAATGGTGTATAGTGGTAGGCCTACACCTGTACGTGGAAAAAGATCATCACATGTAGCCAGTTGACATATTATCTGAAATTAACAGATCTTTGGAGAGTACAACTGGAAATAACTATTGACTGTTTAAATTATTCGAATTATGATCTAAGGCTGAGCTGAGAGCGAAACAAAGCCCCCATTGCGGCTGAGGCCCATGCCTTAAGACGTCCCTGCTTATTTTATTTTATTAAAACACAGTGTTAGTGCACTTTTGGCAAGTATATAAATACTTAAAATATATTTTTATCCATCCTATTAAATAACACAAAAAAAGAAAGAAAGAAAATTAAACAAAGAAAACAGCCTTTAATGCAGATTTGGAATTAGATTTTTTTCTTCACTTCTACGAAGGATAAAGTGTTTGTTGTGTGATATGGTTTTAACTACTTTAAAAAATGTGAATGTAAATAAACACTATTTGATACATAAAGGACATATTTTTCAATTTAGAAGGTGAATTTCCTCAACAAGCTGCACTTCAAAAATGCAAAGCATCTTCAACAAGCACCTTTATGTATATATATGCTAAAAAAATATAAAAAATTAAGCAGCAGACTTTTTTTATTACTACCAAATATATGGCCCCTTAATGGTAAAAAGGTTTTCTACATCAGTCCTAGCCTCTTGGTGACTATACAATTGGCTTTTTAAAAACCTTTGTTTTTAATTTACAATTTTTTCATTTTTAAAACTTTTCCTCTGAGAGTTTTTGAGCTTCATCAATGTTAAGTAATTTCAGTACTATAGCAAAATTGGTGCCAAGCAAATCGCACCACAGAAAAACGATTCTAATGTGCTTTATATGGAAAAAAACCCAATCAGTCAGATTATGCTGGAAAATGGCAGGATTCACATGGTGCCAACTTGGCTACGATGATGGTAATACTATACTATAACAAGTACTATAATTTCTTTTCCAGTTAAAGACTGCCTAATATGATAGCATTATGAAATGTTTAGCAGTAGTTTTTTAAGATAAATTGGCTTGATTTACCTTTTTTAAAACACTCTTTTAATTGTATGAATTATACAAAAGATTTCAAACTAGAGATTTAGTTATTTTTATTTCAGATAATTTACTACAGATTATGAATCCAGTGGCATAATGGAGAATATTAGGACCCCCTGTGGGAGGTGTACATTATGTCACTATGATTCATTGATACTTCATTCTTCGAATTTTCATATGCCAGTTACATTTAATAAGCAACAGCCATATAATTTTGAAGAACATTGTTTGAGACAGTAAAGACTACTACAAATGAAAAAATTTAATGGTTAAATAAAAAAAATCTTTTTTTTTTATAAGAGCCTACCATAATCAGAATTTTAAGTTTCACTAGAACTTAAGTGTTATTGCAACCGTATTGGTGACATATGAAACGAAGCATATGGTTGCCAATTCAGCACATATGAAATTGGGGTTACCAACTTAGCGATTATCTTGAACACTGGCATTGTTGTGATAGTATGTAAGTACCAGTTAACCTTTTTAAATGTTAGAAGAAGATCTCAGTTTCTTTCTTTTGGCAACTATATTACTAATTCCTTGTTAATTAAAGGAAGCTGCCTTTTAAATTAAAAAAAAAAAAATTATAGGAGGAAAATATATTTACCATGCAACAAAAGACATGAAATAGGATTACTATTATATCCCATTTTAGCTTACATCCTAATTTATCAGCAACTTGGTGGATTAAATTTACTTTTGTAGCTATTACGAGCCAACTCGCAAATCCATTATGGAAAAAGTTCTATTAGAATCATTATTATTCTGTCACTAACATGTGGTCTAAATTAGGTCATTACCTGGGAATGATATAATTTTAAGCTTAGAATATTTTGATCAATTTACAGAAAATTATTTTCATTCCTTATATTATCAGAAAAAGTTTTAATTTCAAGAATTTTTGATTTCGCAGATTTTGACTTGGACATACATAACTTTCCTCTTAAATTTAAGAAGTTGCTTGATAAGGTAATTCTCAGGTTTTATTAGATCCATGATCCTCTCCAAAATACCAGTGGGGAAACAGTATAACATGTGTTATGCATAATTTTATTCTTTGATTTACATATTTGTTTCAGTTAATTAATCAAAGTTTTAGAGCAACAAAATATTTTTAAACCATTCTCTGAAAGTGTAAATTAAAAAAATTTTTTATAGAAACTAATTTGATCAACAGATAGTATAAATTAGGAAGTATAGCATTCAACTACATTCCAACCAAAAGGAATTAAATAACATTGATTTTTAAATTACAAAATTAAGTAGCATGCAGATAAAGAGTACAACACTGAGGAAATTACACATACAAAATAGTTTTATTCACGGACATTTAGAAGTATTACTTTACCTCTCCTCCATGGCCATCAAAAATGCCATAAAGTGATATCCCACTCTCTTTATCTTTAGTAACGCTAAATCTATCTTCCATTTTAGGTCTCCGACCTTTAATAGCATAAACGCAACTATTTTCATCAATTAATTCCCAGGTATCACGATCTCGCATGAACTGGACGGAATTGACTAGAAGCGATCGTTTAATTCTCGATGGGAAAAAGAAAGTTATAAGCCTTCGCGCTAATTCGACAGATTGATAAACTATTAAGCCAAACGTTAAAACAGCGAAGATTAAAAGACATATTTCTAATTTGGAAGTTTGAATCGAGTTCGGATTGAAAAAAAGTCTTGAAATATAAGTAAACGGAAAACTCCACATAAAACTAGATAGTAATCGAAAATATTTAAATACAGCTTGGTAAAATGTAAGATCTTCTGAATCCTCTTCCATGATTTTATTTTATAAGTTTATGTAAATTTAATTTTCAAAGGTAAACAATTTATTGGATTTCATGATTTCATTCTGGATTCAGGATATTGCTTAAACAATGTTGCCAATAATCACTTGAGTAAAAATAATTAGATTTTCATGTTAACTTGCTTTATAAACTTCAGTTTTTTAAATTAAATAGTAAATTTGCGGACTAATAATTTATCTTTACTACATTTTATAATTTACAGCCTTTTTCTGGTATTTTTTACCATTTAGCATGATTTGTAGATCTTCTTCATTTGACATTATCGATGATAGTAAACGACGATAATGATAATGATATTTATTTTATAATGTAAAAACGATGTAATTAATTATCTGCAAGGAGTGATAATTCTGTGATTACAGAAGTTCCTATTTCCAATATGAAAGTTTGAAAAGTTTACTTATTAAGTAGTGATTGAACAATTTTCAGTCGAATGTTATGTATCATATTTCCTCATAATAAAATGATTTATCTCGGTAGATACGTTTCTGACAGTAAATTATTTCTGTGTTGTCATTAAAGTTTTCGTTTCTGATTTGGGATTGATTGTATTTTTTTTCTGTGGATTATCGTCTTTATGATACATAACAACCAGGTGTTTAAAATTTTTTATTTTTTTTACTTCAAAAATTTAAATTAGCTATTGTGTATAAAGTTTATTTCCAATGAGTACGAATGCTAGGAATAAATTTTAAATCTGATAAAAACTCAACCGGTTTATTTAATATTTGTGCCAAAATATTTACATTTTTGTGCACTTTTTAAATGAAGATGGTGATGGAAGGAAGATGTTTTAAAAAATATTTTCATTGCACTGTGTATTGTAATCCATATATTTCAATTACTTTTGCAAACCATCTTTCACTTTTCATGAATAAGCGCTAGGTGATATATTTCGAGATAAATATATTATAGTGTGAAAATCGGGTATAAATTTCAAAATTTCCCTCTATTACTGCCTTTGTAATTGTAAAAAAAGTTTTGTGAAAATATTTTTTTCTTTATGAAAGTGTGTTGTTTATTTGTGACAGTTTTATCCAATGGTTTATTCTTGTGTAAATGTTATTTCCATTCAAAGTAGAATTTTCCTTGTAACTGAAAAAGGGATAATTGGGTCATCATATATATATATATATTATTTCTCTTTCAGAGAAATCTAACTAATGAAATAGAAAAAATATATACCAGTTATTATATTTGTTTCATTTTCATTGCGGTTACTGCATAATTGAAAGTCCCCAATTGGTTTTCTACTTGTTTTAATTTATATTAAAATTATACATTCTAAAGACGGTACTTTCCTATTTATATTTTTGGTACATCTTTTTCAAAATTTGATCTATAAATTGCTATTTCATTATCATTTTTGAACCAAAATTTTTGAAAATTAAAGAATATCTTCATTGATATATCTTAAAATTTGATATGTGGATTTACAGAAATAAAATTTGAATTTCTTTTGTATATAAATCTATAATCTCTTAAAATAACTTTAATCAAATATCATTGACTAATTTAAAATGAAGAAATTTCTAATTTTTTTTAGACCAAAATCATGCGTGTTTTTTTTTCTTTAAAAAAATAAGTAATTAATTTTCAGTGCAGCTGTATTACCTTAAAAATTTCACAATCTTGATGACAAATTTTTCAGATGCATTTTCTTGTATAGTTATATTTTTATCTTTCTTTATACAGGTGAAAATTTTTATATGGGAAAACAGATTCTTTTTCTTTTCATCACATGGAGTTATATAACTTTTTCTCAGGTGGAAATGGTAAATTTTTCTCCATTTATAGTTTCATTTCACCTTTAATAATCATTGCTGATAGTTAATTTTTGATTCTCTAAAAATATATGTATTTTATTTTTGTGTGTTTTTTTTTTTAAACCATGCTTTGATAAAAATCATGAAACTAATTTGATATCAACCAATTTTGACAAATAAAAAAGTCAACAAATTCTTCAATATTATGTCAATAATAGAAACTTGTGCCTGCACATGTTCGAACACAGTAAGGTCATTATTTTGTGACATTTTTTGATTTGGTGAAATTGGTTGAGGATATTATACTTATGTACCTCTCTTGTTTTTCTGGTTCTTTGTGATTGCTGACACTTGTTTGAATTGCTGTCCAAATTTTTTCCTGAAAATGTCGGCAGTTCATACTTTTTATTTGTATTTATTTACTGCATAATCTGGCATATAACGCACACTTTTAACAGATAAAATAAGATCAAAATTCGGAGGTGTACATTGTACGTCAGGTATAGAAATGGCAGCATTAAAAATAAAATAAGAGATGAGTATAAAAAAAAATTAGACACTTACATACATTGAAATACTGTTTATTTAAAAGAAATGACACACTGTATGAACTTAAAGGTTGTTGTTCTAGAAGTATACTATTTTTTAAAGGCCTAGGATAATACCATGAATAAATGACTTCAAAACATAAGAGCATTCTGCACATACATTTCAGATTTCTTTGTAAAAAAAGGGTGTGCGTGTTATTTAGCAAATATACCTAAAAATTGAAAAATGCAGCTTGAAAGTAAAGATGTTTGCTATATGCGAGATTTTATGGTACATTATTTATTAACTTCTTTCATTCTCCGGTAATTTTGAAATATTTATAAACCTGAGAACAAAAAGGAGAAATTACTTGTATGAATATTCTTGGTGACATTCTTTGGTTATCAAGAATTTCCATCTGAAAACATAATTTTAATACATCTAATTATCCATTGTATTACTTTATATGAATATTTAATTTTAAAATTTTGTTTCTTATAGAAATTTTGCTTTATTATTTCAGTTAAAAAAATGTTTTTATGTATAAAAATACTTTCTTAAGCTTTATGATTTAATATCTGACATAAACATTTTCAAATAAAATTTTTAGATGTTATTTTTAATTAATCTAAAATTTCCCTTTTGTATTCTTGGAAGGTTTTTTCTTTTTAGGTCAAGCAGCAACTGTTATTGCTAAGAAAGATTTCAATGATTTTCCTCCTACATTTGACTACATTTGGATTTTAGGTAAAAAGTATCATGCTTTACATGGTAAGTATTTTTATTTTTTCTCTTAAGCTGTAATATTCAAAATAATATAATTTTTCTTCAGATGGAAATTATAAGGAAGTAAATAATTCAATATGTAAGGAATATATTGAATATAGGAAGAGATTGATAATAACCTAGATCAATCAATAAATAATGAATAATAATATTATGTAATAAAAAGTAACATGTACTAATAATAGTATTATAAGCAGCATATAATAATCTGATAATATTATTTTATCGTAATTATATATAATATTCATATAGTACAATTTTATAATGGTTATTAGAAATAATAATCATAATATAATTAAATAGTAATATTATTAACCCTCCAAGCGGTCTGCACGTAGAATTCCGCCATTCCAGAGATGCTTTCTCTGCCTTCAAGCAAAATTCCCAAAAGCGGCCAAGCCGCATTCTTAAAAATACAGCTCAACCGCTTTTGAAAACCCCACCTGAAAGCAAAAAAATATGTGCTGTGCATTTTTGAAGCATCTCCAAAATGGCAAGACTTTAAGTGCAGACCGCTTAGAGGGTTAAAAAAAATAATCGTCGAATTGTAAAAAAATAAAAATAATGCATTAGAGAACTTGTAATACATAACTATAAATAAACAGCACAAGAATAGCTATAAATAAACAACAGAAATAGCTATAAATAAATAAGATAATAATTATAATTAAATAATAATAATTATAAGTAAATAAAATATATGTAATAATATTTATAAGTAAATGCTAAAAGAAACAATTATAAATAACAAATATTATATGATTATTACACATAGTAATAATTGCATTTTTTTTTCATTATGAATAAAATAATTACATAATGTATGTTAAAATTAATTTAGAATATCAATTACAAAGTAGTGAAAGCTTACAGTATGAAACTTGCACTGCAAGTTCCTTCAACGAATTTCATCAAACAAAGAACGTAAAAAAAAACATTTTTAAAATGAAAATAAACGATTTATAGCGATAATAAAAAGCACAACACTTATTCTTTTAAGAAATAAATATTCTAGTACTCACTCATTTTAGAAATATCCATATTCGAAAATAGCCCAGAATTAAACAGAAGACACAAACAATATAAAAATTACACTGAAAATGGTTAAATTCTTAAAGAAATCGTCTGAAATTAAAGGGTTACAGTGGGAAAAAATGAATAAAAGTTATTTCTAATATACGTTGTCCCCATGGCAACCACATCGACAGACGATAAAAATATTAAGGTAACCATATTGTGTAATATTATTGCTCATCTTGGTAAACATAAACAACAGCTTGGCGCTACTACACCCGATATCAAATTAGCACCTTAAATTTTATTAATGTGATTCTTTGAATAGGATCATTGTCATTTATCTCTTTTGTCTACTATATCAGAATTGTGGAGAATAATCTTTTCACATAAGCACTATTAGCTAGCACTGCTGGTACTTAGTATTATCGCAACAATGCCAATGTTCAAGTTAGTCGCCAAGCTGGCAACACCAATTTCGCATGTGTCTTACTGGCTGAATTGGCAACCATGTGTTTTTTGTTTCATATAATATCGCCAATATACTAAACTTGGTGGCGCAACAGCCTATGAGGGCTCAGGTCTACTGTGTCTGTCTCAATTTATGGGACCTAGGGCGCTGAGGTGCATGAGCAGATGTTCTGGTCAGATGGTTAATCTGATGCGAAATCCCCAGTGTTTAGTTCCCAAGCAAACTTGGTTCTCATTTATTGACCCACTGAAGGGATGAAAGGTTGAGTCGACTGTGCCCGGTCGGGGATTTGAACCCCAGACTTGGGGTGTGAAAGCATGATGTGCTACCACTAAGTCACTGGGCTTTAATGCCACCAATACAGTTGTGATAATAAGTATGTACCACACTGCTTAAAAAGAACTATATTCTCTGCAATCATCGTTTCTAATTAATTCAAATTATTTATACTATTTCTTCTTACTCAATTTATTTTAGTCTTTATACTGGCTGCATGGCCCGGCATTGTACAGGCTTTCTCTACTTTTATAAATTTTCCCTTTCCTTCACCAAATCAGCATTTCTAATACTCTTTTTCAAAATGACTCCCTCCACCGTTTAGCCCGGTGTTGCTCGGGCTTACTCTTTTCCTCATGACACCAGCATTTCTGTGTGTGTGTTTGTACGCGCACAATGTTAGTGATTTCTAAAATTATGTCATAAAATTTCCCGTTTTTGAAATTTGTTCAATTCCACTTATTTTTGATTTAAGACAGGTTTCTTTCCCCTCTCTATAGCCCGAACACAGTTTTTTTTAGTGTAAAATTATTGTTCTATCTTCCCCTTCTTCTCACAGATAAGATATAGCTTCAAATTTCGATGTATGGCTTACAAAGAAAAATATTGCGTTCGAATTAAAAAATTATTAATGTGAAGCAATAAAAAGAAAATGATTCTGATGCTAAGAGTAAAACAAAAAACATTCATCATTTTTTAATAAAAGTTAGTTTCTAAGAATCTAAAATAATAAAATAGATTTCAGATTTTCATGAATCAATCAATCGTTACATATAGTTACTTAAAAATGTCTCTAAAATGTATTTTTTGATCCAAAATAATAGATGATGTACTTTTTAATTAACAAAGAATTCATTTAATAATGAAATAATAGAAATAGTCCTTTTAAAAAAACATATACATATTTATTAAAGTCAAATTTCTATAAGTAATAAATAAAAGAAAAATTTACAGATAGCTACTGAAACGATTGCTTTTTTCTGAATGTTTGATTAAACATATAAATATATATAAGTTAGAAAAAAAAACAGTATGGGGGAAAGCCTAGATATATATATATACATGTACTGAAAAAAAAACAAAAAAAAAAACACAAAAAAACGATCTGATAAGAACATTTTGATATCTTATTTTAATTTTAACCTTTTCATTCCACTGTGTTTAGTAAATTATTTAAACACATATCTTGCTTTAAAAAAAAGTCTGTTATACAAAACTAACATATTCATTATTTTAATCATAATTTTATGTATTATAATAATAATTTATATAATATCTTATTTATAACGTATTGCATATAATTTTATAAAACTTTTTGTTACTAATTTTTATATAAAATATTATTTAATGTTTTTTTCTTACAAAATTTACAAAAAGTATTTTTTATTAATAATTATATTTATGAAGTATAATATAAATATTTATATAATTACAGTAGTTATTTTATTTTTTTAAATGCAAAGTAATTTTCTAAAATATGATTTAATAATCAATAAACCTTTTTTAAATTCATTTATTTATATGTGCAAAATTTCGTTGTTTTGTAAAAAAAAAACATCATACAGAATTGAGACAAATTAAAAATGAAAAGTTTTTGGGGGGGGCTTCATTTTTAAGTTAATGCCTTGAAACTACATTTTTTGATTGAAAACAACGGTCCCTGTTTGCAATCGACATATGAAGTTTCAAGTCATTAACTTAAAAATGAAGCCTGAAAAAAAAAGTTAAACTTTAACAAATAACGCAATGCAAAATTGAATATCCTTTTTAGTTTCGAACCTAGAAACTAGACATCCACGCTGTAGGTTCTTACGGGGAAAAGCATTGAATTGATCTTTAAAATAAAGGAAAATTAGTTCAATTACGCATTGCGCTATTTGTTAAAGTTAAATTTTTTTTTCGGGCTTCATTTTTAAGTTAATGCTTTCAAACTTCATTTATCGATTGCAAACAACGGTAATTTTTAAACAAAAAACTTTAAAAAAAGTAATGCTTACATATTTCTCGCAAAAGGGGGAAAAAAATGAAAAACACATTTTTTTTAAAAAAAACTGTAACTTTTAAGATATTTTATTAAAAGTTTTGTGAGATTATTTTTATAAATAAAGAAGTTATTATTTAAATAAAATTTTGAGTATTTTTTTAAAAATCGTAAAAAAAAAAATAGTTTTTGACATTTAATTTTTTAAATGACTGATTCTAAAAGAAAAAAGCTTGAACTTTTTAGTGTAAAATATTTTTTTCATTAGCGCGAAGGAAAATGCAAGCGGAACCATTTAGAAATCATATTCACAAAAACGTATCAATTTCGACTCATTTTAAAAGAATCGTAAAAAATACAAAATATAATTATTTTGTAAAATAAATTATTATGTATCGTGGCGAAGTAAATGATCTTTCCGAATCTGTAATTATTTTTTGTCTGAGTCTCATGAAAAAAATTAGATCGCGTTTCAAAAACGTCTGGAAAAAGTTCCGAATTTTCCCCTGGCGATGGAAAATGGTACTAATTATGCGTTTTAAGGTTTTTAATTAATATCTTTTTAACTAATTGGATTATCGGAATATAAATAGTGAAAACAGATTCCTCAGATCTTTCCTGAAATTTTGGTACCTTCGGCGAGTTTCTGCGTCGTGGGGTTCGTGAGAAGATAGGGCATCATAGATTCAAACATAGATAGATATGTTGTTTACCTTCGGATTTTAATAGTGTAGATATGTCCATAAATTTTTTAACATGAAAATTGTTTAAAGTACTTTATTATTGATTTCAATGTCTTTAGTTAATAGTACTTTTGATGACCCTTTGCTTTATTTTCTTAAGACAAATTTTTAGCTTTTGAAAAAATAAATTTATGTAATAATTGCACTCTCATATTCAAACTTTCTGAGCATTCTTCTTTGATTGTTTCCACATTATGAATATGAAATTACTTCCTATAACATCATAAAATTCAAAGATTTATCACAACAGAGTTGTTAATGCTGTATTTAATTCATATTGCTTAAATAATTCATGATTTTTAAATTAAATTTTACCAATGAGAGGAAAATAATTTATGAAATCCAGAAATTTGGTTTAAATGAAAAAGCTTTGTAAAAAGGTATGGTAATTTATTTTACCATCTGAAATAGAAACAATTTTACATTTATATGGGTGTGTGATGAGTGTATGAAATAGCTCTTATTTCCTTACTTCATGATTTCTTTTTTTAAAAAATGCACAAATATATATTAATTTTTAAAAGATAAAACATAAAAGAACATTCTAAAGGGGATACTCTTGAATTTTTTTTTTTGAGTTGTAACTGGTGATTGGAATTAGTTTTGAGACAAATCAATAATGAAACAATTTGTAGAAAAGTAATCTGTGTATAAGATAATGCACCTTTTATAGTTTGTTTGAATTTTTAATGCATCACATATATATATTTATATTTTGTATACGGCATTTTTATAACTTATAATATTTTGATTAATTTTTAAAAAATTCCTTTAATATGTACACTTTTGATATTTAATTTTATAAGCTTATCACCCTAAGTAATTTAAAAGTAATTTTTTGCTTAATAGGCTACTTATCTGTAGTTTTGAAAAGTGATACTGCCATTACATTTAATTTTTTTTTACACTATAAAAAGATTATAATTCTTGATAAATTTACACATAGATTAGAAATACTATGTAATTTCCAATACAGTGCTTGATAGCGAGGGTTGCATTATAATAGGTAGTTCAAATTTTTTCAAAAAATGTGATTATTTTATTTTATATTGCATCTAAGAGTATATATAAGTTGAGTAAAATAAAAATTGTATTTCCATTAAATAAAAAGTATGTGCTTCAGAAGTCATATTCATTTTTAGATTTAGAAGATTTGCGAGCAGCTGTCAGGAGTAAAATATGGTTCTCATATAGAAGTGGTTTCTCTGCTATTGGTAAGTATCTTAACAAGTTTTATATCATTTTTTAGCAAGTTTTTTTTGTTTGTTTTTGTATAGTAGTACACATTTTTTATTAAAAAAGTGTAAAAATTGAAACAAATATTGAAATTGATATTTAGCAAATTAACAATCACAAACCTTTGTTTAACATATAACAACTTATCACTGAATAATCTGTTCTGATTCAAGTAGTATGGAATTTACATTATAGATATTGCTGTTCAACTGTATGATTATTCTATGTACCAATCCTTGTTATAACTTTGAGTTCCAATTGTATATTATGCCCTACTATTATGGATTGAAGTATCATATTCACATTTTTTTGTCGAGGCACTTAGCATTAAAATTCAACTCCTGTGAAAATCTGGATGTAGACAAAAAGTTTATGAAGTTTTAAAAAAATCTTAAGCCTGATCTTTTATAAAAAAATATTAAATCATTTTTAAAATGTATAAATTAATTTAAATATTAATTGACTATTGAGTTAAAAAAAAAATTTTTTTTTGAGGAATTAAAAAAATAATTTAGGTATATTGTATTAAATTTTAATAATTAAAGAATTAAAGTGTTTTCTTTCCTATTATGGGAAAATAGCAAATGGAGCTTAAAGGGATGAAGTTTTTTAAAATTTAGAGAGCTGAACATATTTCTGTGGTTTCAGTATATGTTTAAGAATTCTGAGTTGATCTTGTTATTTACCTTTTTTATTTTGGTATAATTTAAATTCTTGTGTGGCCTGGTAAAAATTTAGTGGGATACCTTAAATACTTGTGATACTTACTTTTTGTTTTAAAGTAATATTATGTTACATAAAAATAACTTCATGTCTTCATAAAAATAACTGTTCATGGATCTAATAGTTTTAAGTTATAATAAATAACAAGGGCAATAACTGTGTATTATTCTAGCTTCTATGCCATATAATATGAGAATGTTGAGGCCTGGTTAAATTTAACATGCTGAGATTCCGTTTTGTGGGTGGCTCTCTAAGGAACCTAACAACTTATGGCTGACTCAATTTTGGTTAATCATGACTACTGGGTTAGTAACATGGAATGGTGTTTTGTCTAATTAAAAGAAAATTGTTTTGAAAATAAAAATTTGAATTTATAAAATATTTGAATGAATTATAAAAATATCTAAAATGATTATACAGTATGTTAGGAATCCCTTTCATTTTAGGTATATTACTTTTTCTGTCTGTACTCATGTTACTATTTCTCACTTTTGTAAAAAACAATTCTTGCAGAACCAAATTTATGTTAAGTTTTCCTTCTCAAAATTAGAAGTGAAATAATTTCTTGTAAAATATTTTAGGAGGATTTTTTTTTATGTGAATTGTTATTTTGTTTGCTTTATTCATTTTAAAAAACTTCACAATTCATGAATAATTAGGTGGTACTGGACCCAAGACTGATAAATATTGGGGATGCATGCTTCGATGTGGTCAGATGGTGATGGCAGAAGCTTTAATATGTCGCCATTTAGGAAGAGGTATTACATTGTTTCACTATTTCAATAATTTGTATATGTTATCTATATTCTGTTGTTCATAGCTATCCTACTTTTGTTTTTATTAAATATGTAATTGTAACATTAAGGCAATGATTTCTGAAGTTTATTCATTTCTCCTTTCTTCTGTTTGACAGCACAAATTTCCGTTAATAATTCAAATTTAAAAAATATATGCAGTTTTTATTAAATGATTTAGCTTATTTTTTTTAATATTCTGACAAATTCTATTTTTAATTTTAAGCAGACCTTGGAAGACTTTAAATATTTATTCTTTTTTTAATGCTTTATCCAAATATAATTCATGTAATCTGCAACTTTATTTATGATTTTACTAAGTCGATTTTTAACTAACTATTACATAAAAAAATTGGTAGAAATTTGACATTCCAAATTACAGAATAATTTTATGAAAATGATGTATGATAAATAAGGAGGTTTAGGTGTTGGGATGCTTCAATGTAAAATCTGTATTTAATACAGATGTGTGTGCAAATATGAAAAATATTTTCCAAGTGGTTCTGGGAACTTTTACAAATATTTGTTTGCTATAATTATTAGTATTATATGATATTTATGATAAAAGAAAAGTATGCTTTAAAATATAACATTTCAAAATACAAAAATGTGACAAATTGAAAAGTGCATGAAATGTATGCTTCGACTAATCTTATTTAGTAAAACACGATGAAAAAAATATTTATTAAAAAATTTTGTTTTATGATAGAGGTAACGGCTTTATATGTAAGTGTGTTTGTACACTATGGGACAATAAAAATCCTATTCCAAGAAGGAGTGTCCTGAAAATTATAAAAATTTCAGGGTAGGTGCATCTCACTAAGTAATACAAATGACTCGAAATGTGCAGCTCTCCAGCACATGCTGAATTGGATATATAAAAAAGGAAGGCAGTATCTGTACCATTATTTATGCTTGGTAAATCATTGTAGAAATTTTTTTTTAATCTTGAGGACACATGTAATAGCAGAGAATGCCACTAATGGAAGTCACAAACAGAAAATTTCATGAGGGGCATGGTAACTGGACTGAGAAGAGGAGGTTGGTCCATGTATCAAATCTCAACTGACATCCTAGATGCATCTATGGTACGACAACTATTACAAAGATTGTTGGAACAAGAAAATGTGGAAAGTTTGAGGAGTGCTGGTGCAACCATAGGGATGTCAGTACATATGTATCAATGCTTACATCGACAAGGGGCAGTGATCCCGCTATTCACTTTTGCCACCATTTTGCAGCAGGTGCAGGACGATCTATACTCATGGCATCGGTTAAAAGGATTGCCATTGATCCCTCAACACAGATGATTCTGTTTGCAATGCTGTCATACTGGAGTGACATGAATAAAAGGAGGGCACAGGGTCATGTTCTTAGATGAATCATGCTTCTATTTGTGCAATGACAGTTACTGTGCATGAGTGAGGTACCAATGTGGTGACAGGTCCAATACAATCACATCTTTGCAAAGCTCCACCTTGTGACAACCCAGTATCATGGTTTGGAGGTATCGTGGTGTACAATAGCAAGTAATATATATTTTATATTCAGATCTTTTTTGTGTTCCAATGAAATGTGGATGATAAGCTGTAGCCAGTGACACTCCCCTTTCTTTGGGAGGTGGTTAGTGCTCTTTCTAGCAAATTAATGCCTAAGCATACACTGCGTAAATCGACCAATGTGCTATGCATGATGAACAATTACTTTCCTAGCTACCATTCTTCCCTGATATCTCATCAGTTGAATATATCTGGGACAGGATTAACCCTTGCATGTTCTGTGGTACTCAGATATGAACTGTGATAAGGAATAGAGAACCATCCTCAGGATACCATCTGTATTCTCATTGACTTATTGCTTTGTGTACCATTGCC
>BMAV01005516.1:209986-243556 GCA_019973955.1 Trichonephila inaurata madagascariensis | reverse complement strand
CGGTGGCGCCCGGCCCGGGGCGTCAGCCCGGGTGTGAGCCTTGCCACTTGACCATAGTTCAAAATTATGAGGTCCATCACCAAAAGCCCTTGAGTAGCTGAATAGTGTGACATTAATATTTGCTCACTCACTTTGATGAGTTTCTTCATGTACTAGCTACTTTATGATGTTGCATTTTCATTGTCATGTGTTGTATACATATATTTATATAATAAATTATTTTAAATTGTTCTTTTATTAAAATTAATTTGTGTAATCTGTTTTTCCTTTTACTAATGCTTATTTTGTATAATTTAGATTATAATGCTCATATATTTTAAAATCATAAATTATATTTGATCCATGTTTCAGACTGGCAGTGGCATTCTGCTGTTGACCCTGTATATGCAGAAATTTTGAAAATGTTTCAAGATAAGAAAGATTGTCCTTATTCTATTCATCAGATTGGTAATTTTTCATTTTTCTGTTCACATTTATCATACATTAAATGAGGGAATTTTTTTTTTCTTTGATGATATGTTAACATTAGCATTTCATATTGGTTTATTGTCTTAAGTTTGTGATTAGAAATAAAAATTTAAATGTAAGGGAGAAAGGTATTTTTTTTTTTCATGTTTTTTCATGTAATTTGCTAAATGAATTGTCTTTAAAAATGAAAATATCAACAAATTAGATTAAATATTTAAAAAAAAAGGAATTTTAAGATTTATTTTTTAAATTAAAGCTTGAATTTATCATTTCATCAAGTCCCCCTGTTCTAGTATATTATAAATGCATTATGTTATCCTGTAGACTAAGCAATTTTATATTTTTGAAATTAAAAGCTGAATTACTTTTAATTTATCCTTCCAACCTCAATTTTTTTTTCCCTCCTGGAATTTTTATTAACAGATATACACTCATTTCATTTCATCTCATCTCCTTGTTGTTTTGAAATTAATGAAAACATCTATATTAAGTAAAATGATGATTGAGTTTTTTGTGTTCAAAATCTATCTTAACATCATAATTAACCCATGTAATTTTTATTAGTAGCATTTTTTTTTTCACTTTTGCCAATTATATTGCATGTGTATTTATAATAGAACTCCGAATGAATTATTAGTTATTATTTGATTAATTTTTCTAATGTATAAATATATTAATCAAAATAAATTTTATGACTCTTGAATTATTATGATGGGTTAAATAACATTTTTTCAATGTTTCTCTCTTAATAGAAATAATTTAGAAGTTTATGGAGTTATCTCTTGGACTTTAATTTACTGAGAAAGGCTTTTGTTATTTATGTTTATGTTACTTTACCCTAATTTTATTCATAGGCTTTTTTTTTTTTGCAAAATGTTATTTTTTTAATTTTGCGACTGTTTCCTAAAATTATTATAACACAATGAGCTTTAAAATCATTAGTGTGTATGTGTGTTCTTAAATTTCTTTAACTGAATTTTTATTATTTATAATTAATTTCCCCCCCCCCCCCCCATAATTTTCCATACTGATAATTTTTTTTAAGAAAAAAAATTTTCCTTTGAAAGGTTCTTTTTAATCTTGCTAAATAAGTTTTCATTGTTTACTTAAAAAGGTATGTATTTATTTCTGAAAAACCGATAAAAGTAATCCTCCCTTTTTTTAAATAAAAAAGATGTTTTTAAAAAGTTTATATTTTTAGCACAGATGGGTGTCTCAGAAGGAAAAGCAATTGGTCAGTGGTTTGGACCTAATACAGTTGCTCATGTTTTGAGGTAATAAGTATATTTTTAATTAACTAAAATTTAAACTGTTGCTGAAATTTGTTAGTGTATTTTTGGAATAAAATAATTTTGAATTAGTAAAATTAATCTGTTGAAATATTTTTGTGATCTTTAGAAAGTTATCTGTGTATGATAAATGGAGTTCCATGGCTGTTCATGTTGCTTCCGATAGTACTGTGATAAAGGATGATATTAGTAAGTAATTTTTAAAAAAATTGCCAGACGTCTAAATTATACCAATAATCTCTCTCTTACTTTTTGTTCATAAATATTCTGATTGTTAAATAACACTGTTAATTTTTTTTGGATAATAAAGAGACATTCAAACATCCAAAAATGTCCTTTATGAACTCATATATTATATCAAAGATTTATTATGAGGTTTTCTAAATTCTTTTAATCTGCCGGGGCGGGCCCCCAAGAAATCCAGAAACCATCTAATTTTATTCATGCTATTAAATTTTTTTTAATAACATTACATGTGTAAAATTAGAGTTAAAATTTCATATATTGTAATCATATTATAGACATTCAATATAAATATTGTATCCATGTTACTTTAAACCATTATCTAGTAATGAAAATAACCCATGAGTTTATACATTATGTACCAAAACTGCTACTCCATGTGAAGTGGAGGCTTCAAGGCTCAGTTGAATGTTGATATATTGTAATCTAGATCTATTATTTCACATGGAAATCTTGAATAAAATTCAACATCCAAATATCCTAGTTCGCTAACCTTTAAACTGTTATATGTCTTTTTTTTTAGGAAATGCATATACTATGGCATTCATGTCTTATAACTTTATGAAACTTTTATAACATTTTTAACTATGATTAAAAGAACTTTTTTAATCACATGTTATATATCATTATAAAGATTTATTTTTTATTAAATTGTTTTGAAGTTGTAGCATAAAAAAGGAGTTACTGTTTTTTATTCATTGAATTAAAATGTATAGAATATGATATGTTGTTTTGATTTATCACAGTTTATTAGAAATAGAAAGACAAGAAATGTTTGTTTTCTATTCTGTTTATATATATTTACTAAGGATATGTTAAATATACACATTTTTCATTAAATTGGTGTTTTTTATTGAAATATTCCCCATTTCTATGCTTCAAAAATATAAAGGAAATTAACTTCATTATAAAATGTTTGTTAAGACTGAAGTCATGTTTGATTGTTTCTGTGTGCTTTACTAGTCTATTTAAAAGTAATAAAATATTGTTTATTTGATATAATTTTTTACAAAGTTAAATGAATTTTGTATGAATTAATTCTAGGAACTTTGTGTCAATATCAGCCATCATCTCCGACACCAAGTCCCTATCTTAGATCTTATCAGACTGTTTGGTATACAGACATGGCTGCTCAACCATGTCCTCATTGGCAAACCACTTCTTATACAAACTCTTCCTCTACATGGAGACCTATGTTACTTTTTATTCCATTGAGGCTGGGATTGGCTAATTTTAATCCTATTTATAGCCAGAGTATTAAGGTACTATTCTTTTGATATATGTAAAATATGTTTATTATATAATATAATACAGTCGAACCTCTGTATTGCGAATTTTTCTATGTAGTGAACTTTTTCCTGGAACCTTCAACATTTCACGATTTTCTTCGTAAAATAACCTTTCTATAGTGAAGTGTATTTTCTATACAACAAACTTTTTCTTTTGTGATTGAATTTTTTTTCTCCCCATTTTTAAAGTATTTCTGAACATTTCCAAGTCATTCTCTCTTTAAAACATTTTATGGTGGTCATAAGTCTTAAACGGGTTTTATTAGATCCTAACTCATTGAGAGCAATACAGTTCTGGCCATTTCATCCAAGAAGTGCAACCTTTAACCTCCATTGTTCAGTTCACAAGAAACATCTTCAATATCCCCTTTCACTCTCAATGTTATCCCATGTTCTAATTATAAAATGTATGTTTAATATTACTTGTATGCTTTAAATTAGAAAATGTCCTTAAAATTCGTTAATTTTAATATAAAATTATTTGCTTAAATTGAAAATACAGTGTATTCTTCAACATTCTTTTTTCTTGTTTTCCTTGCAGTTTTTTTTTATTATTATTATTGGGTAAGATATATAAAAGAAACATATATTAATTTTAAAAAGGTCTGAATAATTACTTTTTTAATATGCAGTGTTTAAGAAATAAAAATTTGTTTTATGTGGTTTATAAAGTACATTAAAAGATGAACCTCTATATAACGAATTTTCCATATAATGAACTTTTTTCCTGGATTTAGCGACTTCGTTATATAGAGGTTCGACTGTATTTAAATATATTTTAAGTTTTTGCTTGAGCAGCTCTAGTAAAAGCTTAGTAAGGTTTTTTAAATTGGAAAATGGGTTGGAATTGCACTATAATATTTTGCATTTTTTTTTAGTTAAAATACTGTTTTGCGTATTTAAAGTAAAAGTAATAAATCAATATTTTTTTTAGTTAAGTTTGCATATTTTTTTAGATGTTTAATAAATTTATTGATAAGAAAATTTAGTAAATTACATATTTTAAGCTTACAAAATGTATCTAAATTAAGTTCAAAGTTTTAGTGATGTTTGTGTTAATGTGCTTTGCATTGAATATAATATGTTGATATATGAAACCAAGATAAAGAGTAAAATGAGTATAGACATAATAACTTATAAATTTTACTTAAAATAGATAATGTAAATACATATACCTTGTAGATATTGTTGATTAAATTTTATAATTTTACTATAAGATAATGAGGAATTTAGGATATTTGAGTGATTCTGCAGTTAAATGAAGAGTTTTCTAGTATTATTATAATCTAGTATTATCTATTATTATCTAAAATATTAGTATAATCTTTTAATAGTTGTAAAAAGTTATTGTTATCAAAGGCTAAACTTATTAACTTTCCTTAGGCAACCAAACATTTGTTCTATTGGCACATTCAAGTAAAATCAGCTATGTTATCTTAATATTTTCATTGTGACAGATCTTGCATTAACTGCTCCACTTAAGGAAGTGATGGAATATTTTAGCTTCATAGCATGTGATCTTTGAACTGACAGACTCATCCATGAGCTTGGGTCTCAGTTTAATAAAGATTGTGTGAAAGATTTTCATTTTTTATTAGGTGAGGTCTGAGTGCATGGGTTCATGTAGTGAGCAAGGCAATATATTTTTTCTGGGGGAATTTTAATTTTAGAAGATATGACTTGCCTTGCTGCTAGAAATGCTGTAAAATACAATATTTGTTACCTGTGGAGAAACGAAACTCTTCAAAGTATTCTTCTATTTGCGGTATCAACAAATGTACCTTGCAATATTTAAAAAATTTTTTTATTTTGTTTATTAGATTTTTATGTTAACATTATTTTGTAAAGAAATAATCTTAATAATGTGTTTCATTATATTTAGCTTATTTCATGTGGTGGTTATAAAATTTATCCTATGCCCTTTATTCTGCTTTACTTTCAAATCCTCTTTATATATGGTATTGCAACCAGCTATTTTTATTTTTGAATTAATGTTTCTAATTTTATTCTTTTTATATATGTCCTATTTTGCTAATTAGCTTTACTTTGTATATAATATTTAATTTCCAAGCTTTCTTTAAAAAAAAAAAATATAGAACATTTACTTAAATTTTATTTTTGAAATATCTTTTTTAATTTGATATTTTTAGCAGTACATTAATAGATTATGTAATTTTAAAATAAGATGCATACATGAAAAAAAAGTTATCCACATCAAATTTTTGTATTTTACTTGTAATTAAGCATAAAGTAATAAACTGCTTTTATACTGATGAATTATTTTCAACTAATTTCTTGTTTTATATTATTTACAATTGGTAATTTTTGAACAGGTTAAATAATCAGCCTTTTCCTTTTAATCCCAATTCATTTTGATTTAAATTTTATATTCAAAGAGTGTTTTGTGAGTATTGTCTGTTTAATTTTAAACATAATTAATAGTGATATATTTAAATACATATTTATTTCATAGAGTACATTTACAATGAAACAAAGTCTTGGAATTCTCGGAGGTCGGCCTAGGCATGCTGTTTGGTTCATTGGATTTACAGGTAAAGTTAATTTATTGTAAAACATTTGATTAAATAATTTGATGTGTTTTCTAATTCTTTTTGATATATTTTTAATTACATATTTCCTTGATTTATGAGTTGCATTACCTTTTTATATTTGATGTAAAAAAAAATCTTAATTCAATGCATGGAGTTTGAGATCTATGTTTATATAAAATATTACTTATAACATGACTTAAATTTCAAAATATTATCTACAATATTTAATGGAAACATACTGTTCCCAAACAAGAATACTGTAAATAAATGGTTTATTTATTTGTTGCTAGTACTTAATGAGTAAACATTTGTGCCTATATGCTGTTTTTTTTTCCTTAAATCAATTTTCAATAATTATTATTAGAAGGAAAAATATTTGAAAAATAATTTTTGGTTTGTGTGGGCCATTTAACAGATATAAAGTAACTAAAATATATGTTTCTTTTAGGGAACGAGTTCATTTGCTTAGATCCACATGTTACACAACATACAGTGAATCTAGAAGATCATTTTGAAGATAGTTCGTACCACATACCACTTGGAGGCAGTAAACGCATGCACATCTCTGATATCGATCCTTCAATAGCTTTAGTAAGAAATTCTTCAGCACACTTTTGTTTTAATCGCACATTAAGCTTTTAATTTAATTATGCACCTATTTATTAAAAAGTTTGCAAGGTTTTATTTTTTATATAAATTTTTTGAGCTTTGAAATACATTTCAAATTATAACAGCTTTTGCTTAAGAAATTTATTAATTAAAGTATATGTTTAGATACTCTTCTGTAGTAAAAATATATACCGTAAAATCTGGCGTATAACGTGCACCGGTGTATAACGCGCACCTATACCTTCAAGCTGAACTTTTTACTTTTTAGGTATATTCGCCGTATAATGCGCACCCCCTTTTTAACAAAGAAATATGAAGTATTGGTATACATTGTTTTTTTATGTTTTGAAGTAATTTATTCAAAGTATTATCCCAGGTTTTTGAAAAAATAGTATACTTCTAGAACTATAACTCTTTTAGTTCATAAGGCAAGTCATTTCTTTTAAATAAACAGTGTTTCGATACATGTAGAAGTAAATTTTTTTATGCTTACCTCTTTTGTTATTTTTAAAACTAACGTTTTCATACCCGGCGTATAACGCGCACCCTTAAGTTTCAATCCTATTTTTTGTGTTCAAAGTGCGCGTTATACGCCGGATTTTACGGTAATAATTTTTCCTTTCCTAAAAGTTTGATTATAATATGTCCACAAGCAAAACTTGAAAAGATTGATTACATCTGAAGTTTTTCTAATTGTACCCTAAAAATAAAACCAAGCATGTACTGTATTATTTTGTTGAAGTCTTTTATTTCATAACTTTTGTTAATATGTTGAATTTTTTACTAAACAAACTCAGAAGTCAGATTAAAAATTTTATCAGAATATATGACATTGCCAAGCAAAATAAGCTAATTTTATTTATATTAGATTCTTATATGTGCACTTTGCTTGTTATTTATTAAGCAATTACTTTATCATATTTTTAAAATATTTCCTTGTCTCTCCCCCCTCCCCATATTGTTTAATTATTCAAATGTAGTTAAGACTTGTAGTAAAAAAATTATATTTAGGAGTATTTTGAATTTATATTTATTTATAAAAAACATGTTTATCTATTTCAGTGTTATTATTTTGATTCAGAAAGTGACTTTGAAGACTGGTGCCAACAAGTAAAAGAGGTAATTTCTTTATATATATTAAAATAAAATGCTTAAAATTTTTGTTTTGATATTTCTAGTATGTTTTAATAACAGTGCAGTTTAAGACTAGCTTCAGTTAAATCCATTGTTTATGAAAGCCACATTTTGACTTCTACAGCTGAAAATTTCATCAAAAGGTATAAAATTCAAAATAAAGATTGTTATTTAAAAAAAAAGTTATGTAACATACCTGCCAACTTTTGCTTTTTGTGTGTAAAGTTTATACTTTTTAGCATTTCATTGTGCTTCTATGCCCGGGTAGTTCATTTTTAAATCTTTCTACAAAATTTCTGTCATCTGCCAATAGTTTCTTCCCCACCATTTTTGTTCATCACTATATACTCACAAGAACCAAAAAATAGACAAAAATTATAGAATTTGTTGCCATTAAGCTTTTAAAAAATTCATGAAGTTTGTCCTTCCTCAAGCATATCCTATTTTGTTAACTATTAGTTCTTAACTGATTCATAGGTGCGGTGTCATTAAACGAAGCATTCTTTTTTTTTCCGTAGGAACTTTCTAGAACTGTGCTTTGTGTTTGTATTCTGCACACTTCATTTTGCTGAACAATTTGTTTTTGTCAATTGTTCCATTTACCATGCTTTCTAATGAAGGCAACATTTATTCTCAACTATGTCAGAATGGGGGGAAGCATCTTTGTCATATGATTATATGGCATGTTAAAGATCACTTGAGTGCTCTCAGCAAAATTAAATTTCCAAGTACAATTTCACATCTTCAGAGCTCAGGTGCCTCCCTCTGGGGAGGAAACTGGCCATCAAAATTACTTGCGGCAATTGGTATCGCCTATATGGTGTCTCACTAAGAAGTGATACCAGCTCCTGGGGAATGTACTTGGTCTGCAAAGGTAAAAATACAATCCACAGCCCCATTAACAAAAAAAAAAATAAAAAGGAAATTTGGTTGAATTACCACATCCTCTAAAGGTAAGGGGGATATGCATTTTGTGACATATGTCATACTGACATATACATTTCTCATGGTGGTCATTATCATATTGCCTGCCACTCGAAAACTCATGACTGGTAGCAAATAAGAAATCGAATAACAATTGCTCAAAATTGGATTGTTTTTTCCAAGTACAATGTTTAGTATATGCAGTAAGGGTTGAAGTTTATACTTTTTTTGGAGAAGTAATGTATTTTTGACTGCAGCTGATCCTGTAAGTCCTTTGGATTGGAAAACATTTCCAAATTCTGATATTGCTGAGCAGTGTGGATGTGGAAGAACTAAAACATCTGCTGTGATGAGTGAACTAAAGACTAATTGGAAAGAGTATATATATATGATTTAATGTATGAAACAAGGTTCTCTTTTGTAGCAGCATGGGATGGCAATAATGATATTAACTGCAAATCATATCCTATTGTGGTGACTTATTTTGATTCTGCAAAATGTCTAATTCAAAGGGGCCTTTTTGGAATTCCACATTTGTTGGAGAAAATATTAGCTATCTCACTATAGATGAATTTTAAAAATGTGAGCATCCTTTGAACATTTAGTTTTTATTTTTGGTAGATGATCCTGCAGTAATGCCAGGAGAAAAGTGGCAGTTGTTACTCATTTAAAAAAAAACTATTTAATTATAGATTGCTCTTTTAAGATATTTGGCATCAAAAATGATGCTGCTTCTTTATCTTTAAAAGTTTTTGAAATGCTTGTAAATATATTCTATAAAGCATTTCAAGTTTTTGCGATAAAGAAGCCTAAAAAATTTTTACATTATTTATGTACTGAATGGTTATCACACGCAGTCAGTCATAATCTTGACACCAACTTCTTCTAACTTAGTTATTAACTTCTCTCTCTCTCTTCTCTCTGTATGTATAATGATTTTTTGTGAATATAAACTGAAAGTTGAGTTATTTATTTCACTGTATTTTATATAAAAGCATATTTATTATAAAGTAATTATTTTCTTGTATATAGCTATATGCATGCCTTTAAATTTACCATAATGTGAGAAGTTAGCGTGTATGATATAATTTTAAACTTTTCAGAATTTGCTGAATTTCTACTCTGTATTCATTTTTATTATGCATTACAATGGGACACTTTATTTTTTAAAACTTTTATGTGTCAAAATATATGTTATCCTTTCTAATAGATTTCACTAAAAATTTCCTATATCAAAGAAATTTTTCTAAAAAAAAAAAAATTTAACTAAAATTTTTAAAGAAATTAACTTTAGAAAAAAAATTATAAAATCAATTAAATAAAACTGAAGAACTTATGAATTGTAAAAAAGTTATTATGTTTTTTGCATTTTATGTAAGTTTGGCTAAAATCACTAATACAGGAAAAATTATTTTTACTAAAAAAACCCATCTATCATATTTTTTTATTAGTATAATTATGCATTATAATGTGGATTTTATTTTTATAGTTATATTTTAGGATTGTAAAATAGTTATTGTTAAGGGTTCATTGCATCATTCTTTTTACAGCTCATTGTACCTGAAAAGCAACCCCTTTTTGAACTTATTGATGATCGGCCAAAACATTGGCCTCCTTTAGAATTAAGGCCAGATTTGAATTGCAGTAATTGCAGTTTAGGTAAGTTTAAATATAACATTAAGTGCAATGTTTTTAAAATGTTGATATTCAATTATTGTTCTCATAAGTTACATTTTAAATTATTAAATGCATGTAAAAACTTTCTTTCATGTTCTAAGTAGTGGGACATTGCAATACTGAAATATGTTTATGTAACGATCTCACATAATATTAATGTACATATTTTTTTCCCCTCTAAATCTTAATTACAGTTACCATATTTTTCTAAACACCAATCTCATTTTATTTCCCAAGTTAACAGGAGTAAACCCTGTATTTTGATAGATTTGTTTCCTATTCCTAGGGAAAAAAATATTTGAATACTTTGCACATGCATTTCTCAGTGACTGGGTGACTCAGTTTTTTGCTAAAACCACAATGCAAAAATAAGTATAATTTTCCTTCACTTTACGGCATGATTATTACGTCCTTATTATTCTCCTAATTGTAATTCCTTACCTGTGAGTATGTGGAGATTCTTCTGTCTCTGTACTTGTTATAAAAGGATGCATAGTGGTCAGCCTCTCCTACATTTAAAATATGTTTATAAATTCATGTATCTACTTAGCTATTTGTCTTGGGTGACTATCTACAAAATACATTTAATACAATACATGTATATAAGCTATGTTTTTAATTTCCCCTTTGTTTTAAGGCAGCAGTTCTTAAACTGTGGTCTTACTACCCTCCTTCTTCAGTACTCAGTGCTTTTCTAGGGGCTCTGTGAAGATATCTCGTTTAATATTAAGATTTCCCTCTTTTACATATTCTGAAAGACCTTGTGGAAAAATTAAAATATGTGCCATCCTGGACTATATCACTAAATTACCCCTAATGTAGAAACTACTAGAACATGTATTTCAATCAAGAATATTAATTACAGTGTTCTTATTGTTTGCAACTACCTAGCCAGAAAAAATATAGATCATATGTGAAAGGATTACGAACTGAATTCATAATGTGCAATTGTGATAACCATTGCATCCATCTCTCAATTTTCTAATTGGAATCTTTACCTTAAAAATAAATACAAAAACTAACTGGAATGTGTAGAACCAGAATTGAGACTATAGATTTCAAATATATTTTGCGCAAACACACTTGGAGTAGCAACAAAGAATCAAAAAACAGAATCATAAAGTCAGTCAGATTGCAGAGCTTGTAACTGCTCTCTGGCCCTCCAGTATCTATAGTAGATGTTGCCAGAGACAGCAGGGCAAATCTCTAGGTGCTCAGCACTCATTGGGGAATTCTCTCTGCACGAAACACAGTTTTGGAGAGAGAAGGACCTTTAGTCTATATAAGTGACCCGCAAGGTATTCGTGCCTGGTTTCCAGCCTGAAGGCAGTTACCACATGTTATCTTGGGGGATCTCAGTTAGCATCTTCCTCCAAGACTTATCACAAATTTGTTCATTTAAAAAAGCTTCATAAAACTTTTTCTCCCTATTTTTAATAACTGCTAAAAGAAGTGTACAGGAGTCCTCTCTGAAAGCACTGAAAACACCACCTTTTTTAGCAAGAAAATCAGCTCTCTCATTTCTGAAGATCACAATGTGAGGGAACCCATTGTAAGATAATATTCTTTTTTAAGGTCAAAAGCAATCTAAGATTCTCTATACAATTTTTAATTTGAATAGAGTCTGAATAATCCACAGATATGTTATAGCTTGTATTGTAGAAATTTAATCAGAAAATATAATGTCATTCTCAAAGCCTCCTTTCTAAACAGTAATTGTTGAACAGTTAATAGCTTTTACTTCACCATCAAACAGAATTGTGTTTTGACCTAAATTTAGATCAAATGCAAATAGCTTCGAAAAATTCCTAGTGCCTGCACTTCCATCCTAATCCATTTGTGATTCTTCAATATAGACATGAAGCCAATCAGGCTGTGGATGTCTGGTATTTATAGTTTCTAAAGCAATGACTTTTAAAATTGAATCGGAAAATTCTTTCTTTTGTACCACTTGTGTAAGATCCGCTCTTTTCTTTGCCAAAGATTTCAAATATTACACCTGATATAACAGCATTTGTAAAAGAAATATACTTCTCATTAAAAATTTTAATTAGTAGAGTTAAATACATTATTTATTTATTTGAAATTAGTATTTTGTAATATTTTTATATATAATTAGATGTTTTCTTAAAGGGAAAAAAAAGTGTTAAAAATTCTGCAGAGGTAGTCTTAAGATTATTGAGGAACCTTTCAATCACTCAGCCATGTATTGGGAGTCAAGAGGAGGATTTCTAAACCTTGGGGGTTCGGGATGTCAGAGTGATACATAAAAGGTGGCCTTGACGATTGAAAGTTTTAAGGAATGCTTAATGAACTATGATAGTTTCATTAAAGAATATCATGAATTAATATGAGCAAGTGTGTGGAAATTTGAATTGTTTACAGTTTTATAGGAACTTGTTGGATTACAAATTGGAATGTTTCATTTAGATAGTGACATTAAGTTTTGGTCAAAACAAAAAGGAATTATAGTTTATTTTTTTATATTTTACATGCTTGATATATGGATATACTTAACAAGAAAATGGAAACATCCTTTAAAGGCATGTTTTGATTTTGTATCTTAGTGTTGAATATTTATTAAGACATTTGATTTACTGTACGAAAAAAAAAGTAGACTGAATTTCATTCTGTATTTATCAATTTTGTTTAACCCTTTACTGACAGCATTATAATTTACTGCAGTTTTTTCATGCAATATTTTTTTTTTAATCTTTTAATTGAAAATTAAGGGATATACGTAAACAAAATATTCAACTTTGGGAAATTTAATTACTTAGAGTTAATTAATTAATTAAAGATATTTGACTGTAAAATTAATTATACACACTGTTCACTTAAATTAAATAGTCAAATCATTTTCTAAGGTCTTCATTTACATACAAAAAAAATAAGACACTTACCTTTTGACATTAACTATTTTTTTTTTAACGAAAATGACTATCTTCGCAATTTGCTGAAAACGCTGTCAGCTGAAAATGCAATTTTTTGCTATAAAACTATTCGCCTTCCCCGCTAAAATACTCATCATAGAACCCGTGCTGCCATAGATCTTGGATAAGCGGATTTAAAAGAATATCCTTGCTAATTATTGTCAGAGTATTCATAAAAATGTTATTCTATGAAGTTTTAAAGGGAATGATACTTATAAGTATCATCGGTCGATAAAGGGTTAAACTTTATAAGAAATGAGTTATGTTATAACATACCATTATTGCTTTTATTTCCCAATATTGATTGCAATTCAAAATATTTATTTACAACTAATCAACTTAAAAAATTTGTGAATTTTTTTCCATGTATTTAATTTTTTAAATTTCTCTGTATGATTTGAGTATGTTTAAACTAAATATTATTTGATTTTCACTACAATGAAAGATAGCAATAATATTTTTGTTGTTTTTCAGAGTACTTCTTTGTTGAACAAGAACCCAATGCTGATATATCTGATGAGGATTTTGAAAGTGTCGAAGCCTTGGTGTGCCGCTCAAAACAATAAAGATTTAGATGATTTTCCTACAATATTTATTCTTTAATCCATAAATTTCAGCTATGCGTGCAATCAGTCTGCTGAGCTAATTGTATGGATTTTTTTTACTTTATCTATTTTTATACTAATGAAGATATTTCTTTTTGATGTTTAAATGGGTTTTTTTACATTAATAAGAAACATAATACAATCCAGTTTTATAAAAGGAAGTCAACTGATTTGCCAAGAACAGTATTAAATTTTTGTTTTGTTTTTGTACTAGATGCTTATAAAATTCAGCTTCTTATCTTGTAAATATAACTGAAATGATTAAAGTTATTTTTTTTAATAGCTTCTGTGTATGGTTTCTATTTCCAGTAATTTATACTATTATATAGCCTCTTAACTGCTGATTAAAAGTTACGTGATTTGTTTTCCAGTGCCACAGTTTTTCACATAGGCATGCATATGTGATGTATTGGGGTGGGAGGGGGAGGCACAAATATGCAAATTTTTCTCTGAAATAAGTAAATCTTTTGCGCAAACACTATAAGGTCATTTTAATACATTCCAAACCCTTTGAAATAGTTTTACTGATAACAGCACAAAGAAAAGAATCGTATTTTAGAAAGACTTGTATATAAGTCAGAGGCACTCAATGCACTGTTGAGTGAGACTGATATGCATGCCTGCGGCAGTTAAGGGGTTAATATTTGTAAAATGATGTATACTTACTGATTGTGTAAATAAGCAAATTTCAAATTTATGTGTTTGTTTGATGTATAAATTTCTATCAATTTACAAATGTTCCATAAATAACTTCTCATTCTTTTTCTGTATGAAACTTGAAATTATTTAAATAATTAAGACTTATCTTGAAATGTCAGGCACAAAGTATAAATATTCTAATTTTGTATAACATGTGTTTTAAAACACATTTAAAAGCAAGTGTTATGTACCAATAAGTTTCTTCTATGTTCTAAGTGCCTTTCTATTTACCGTAACATCCGACGTATAACGCGCACTTTGAACGCAAAAAATAAGACCTAAACTTAAGGGTGCGGTTATACGCCGGGTATAAAAATGATTGCTTTAAAAATAGCAAAAGATATGAACATAAAAAAAACTTTTCTTCTACATGTATCGAAACACTGTTTATTTAAAAGAAACGACTTGCCTTACGAACTAAAAGAGTTGTTGTTCTCTAGAAGCATACTATTTTTTCAAAAGTTTGGGATAATACCTCGAATAAATTATTTCAAAACATATAAGTAGTGTATACTAATATTTCAGATTTCTTCACTAAAAAGGGCGTGCGCGTTATACGGCGAATATACCTAAAAATTAAAAAAATCAGCTTGAAAGTATAGATGCGCGTTATATGCTGGATTTTACGGTAATAGTCATATTGATGTTAAATGATGACTCGAGTAATTATGATCAGATTAATCAAGAGTAATTTTCTAATCTCTTATTAAATCTGTAATATGTGAAATATATTATTAAAGAAAAAACTCAAGTAAAATGTTGGTGAAAAAAAAAAGGATTAAAATATCATTGATTCTATTTCAGTCATTTAAGGTATGTTACACTTTAGTGAATGTCATAAAAATATAATTTTATTAATGGAACAAATAAGAAAATTTAATACATCTCCCCCTCCCTCATTTAGGAGTTTTTGAAGTTTGAATTACTTCGTTTGTGTATAATTATTAATTCTTTGTCATGCAAGCAGAGTTAAGAGCTGGGATAAAATGTGCTATGAAAATAATAATGAAAATATTTTGTTTAAAATAAAGGAATTGTTACAAAAATGAAAGATATTTGTGAAAATGAAATTGAAAATTTTATTTTTGTTATGAATTCAGCATGTATTTTTTTAATGAACATTATGTTTAATATGCAAGATTAGGAGGTAAAAAAATCTAAAAATTTTATTACATGCAAAACAAATTTTTCAATACTTTGTTTTGAAACATTTAAAATTAATGTGTATGTATAAATGGGAATATTTAGATTTTTTTAAAAAAAAAACAGGAGCTGATTATGCAATAAATTTTACAACTTAATATTAAGCTTCCTTGTTAATTACATTAGAGATTGATTTATTAGGAGTATAATTATTGAAATATCTTTTGATGCTTAAAAAATACCCATTTTGTTTGCAACCTTATTACTTTAAAATGGTACAACCCTACCATATATAGAGAATTTTTTTTAGGAACAAAAATATTATGCATTCAACTTTGCTTGTAAATGCATTTTAAATATGTTGGACAGTTATTAAAATTTTTTGGAATGAAATTAGCTGAGTGAAACAAAAGTTATAAAATTGTTTCAATTAGTAAAAAGATATACAAAAAAACTTTTGTATAAAGCTTTAAACATTTAACATAACTTTTTTTATAAACTTTTAAACATTTATTTTAAAATTTTAACACTTTTAAAATTATGTTGAATGTTCTTGTTTTTAAACTAAACAAAATTATGTTTATGATTTGTAAATTTCCAAGTAGTATGTTAATTAATATGAGTTGGAAAAAAAGATAGTGAAAACACCCATTGTCGTATAAAAATACCATGAAGTAGTTCTTTCTTATACTGTTGTACAGTTTAGCACCTTATCTATTACAAAATGGGTTACCAATATATCATCTGAAAGTAATAGTCTCATAAATAATGGACTTAATTTAAAAATTTACCAAGGAGTTTCTTGTCAGCTTTCTGAACACTATGCAATCTATCATACCTATAAAATGCCAATTTGATTGAATTTTCGTGTTTTTAGACTAGAAATGTAAAAATTTTTCCTCTTTTTGTATTCAGAGCTCCTAAGTCTCTGAACAGCATTTTACCTTATTTTGATTAACTAATGATGATGCATAGTAGTGTCAAATATAGAAAGAAAAGAAGGCAGCATAAATGAAAGTCCTATCCTAAAGAGCAGTTTCCTCTCAAAATTAGCAATCATCTAAAGGTTAAATCAGATGGGTTATTTTTTTAATGTTAGATGCATTTGCCATGACAAGAAAAGAATAAGTTGATAATGGTCTAAAGTTATGTTATCTTAATGTTCTTGGAAACAAAAACAATGACATTGCATAACAATTGAATGTCTCTGATTTAGAAACATTTCTAATGAATGAGAAGATTCTTTAAAGTTAAGATTTTTCAGTTTATTTAAGAAGACTTCATGTTCACCTGTTTTGAATTCATTGAGTTTGTAGTTTTTATCCAAGCAGGGAATAAAAGCCTTCCATAAAAAAAAATTCATTATGCACCTGATATCCCACGATTAATCCCAGTGGTGTCACGAAAAAAATTAATCAGATTTCTTAGGTGAAAAAAAAAATGCCATCTAGCATGTGTTTATGAATTGTTTTATTGATTTATCTAGGCAACTGAAAACTATTCAAACTTTAAATAATCTACAACTTCGAGGGTGAGTTGGAAAATAAGTTTCCCCTGTCGACTGCGGTCAGAGTTGTGTATGAATGTCAAAACATAGAGAGAGGCATTAAAGATAAGACATAACTTTCTTTTTCCACATAAGTACCAAGTACATTGAGACATTTTTCATACCACTTGATAAGCTTCAAAAAGCTTTCTAGGAAAAACTCAGGGCTTTGCATACAATAGAAGCATTTAATGTCCTGTTTGACTTAATGTTGCTTCCAAAGCGCCTTCCGGCGAGATTCTTCAAAGCTGGAAACAGATGAAAGTCACTTGGTGTGAGATCAGGACTGTATGGCGGATGATGTAGGCGCTCCCAACCATGAGTTGCAATATGGTTTTGCATTGCCGTCGCTGAGTGTGGTCTCGCAATGTCATCCAACAACAGAACACTAGATCTGAGAAGCTCAGACCACTTTTTCCAAATCCATCTGCTGGATCGCGTTCGATCTGTACCCAATGGTGTATCAGTGTCTTGCACGTTCACTTGCTGTTTCGTTTGCCCCTAGCCATTAGATACTTCTTCCATATGCAAAGCCCTGAACTTTTCCTGGATAGCTTTTTGAAGCTTATCAAGCGGTATGACAAATGTCTCAATGTACTTGGTACTTATGTGGAAAAATAAATTTATGTCTTATCTTTAATATCTCATTCTATGTTTTGACTTTCATACACAACTCTGACCACAGTTGACAAGGGAAATTTATTTTCTGGCTGATATTACTGGATTGTAACACAAGTTATTACTTTAAAGAACCATAAAAGTTTCTTGGAATAGGTTTCTTTTCCTTTTCTAGTATGAATAAATATTTTTCACAACTAACTTCTTAATTTTCATATAAAAACTCCATTATTTGTGTGTGTGCGGGTTTATTATAATTTAATTAAAAATTTTATCATTTTTAAAGGTAGAATTGAATATTGTATATTTTCATAAAAATATCTCAAGATTGTTGAGGCATCTTTTATCATATTCGTAATTGCATTTCAAATCCTTAACTGTGTGGGTCTTTTTTCCTACTCACATTTTATTTAAATAGACTTTTTAATACTTATCTAAGGATGATTGATTAAAATTATTTGCAACAAATAATACTTCTTGAACTTCGGAGTAATTTAGTTTAATGGTTCTTAATCTGGGCTGCATACACTCTAGGGGATATGAGAAAAAACTTCTGCGAATGCAAAAGTTTGTATAAAAAAAATTATATTTTAACCAAAGGTACATTATTAAATATATACAATAATGTTTTAACAGAAATCTTGTATTTTAGGAGAGTACAAAACTGTACAAGATTCATAGGGGTGTCGAACTAAAAAAAAGGTTGATAAACATAAGGTAGATTTTAAAGTTGTTTAAAAATGGTTATTTATAGATCATTATATATGTATAAATAAAATACATGTAAATACGATCGAAAAATTATTACTTACTCTAAAAAGCATGTTATTTTGTGCTAGGTGACATTTGTTTAAATATATCTTTAAAAATGAACTTAAATTTTTTTTAAAGATCATATTTTAAGGACCAGCGAATAGGGTTATAATAATGTATGCGGAAAAGGGAAAAATTTAAAAGAATTCTTTTCAAAATTCTTATCTTAAATACTAAAAATGTTTGCTGTTTCAATTCATAATTTATGTGAAATCGAGTTTACCAATGTTGTAACTGTAATTTCTTTTCTTTTTTTAGATATTTTTAGAAATGACTTTTTTTAATGTTTTGTCTCAATATATAAAATGTCATGCAGACTCCCTAAATTTTTGTATTACATTCATTATTTATTAAAAGCATCCAGAGTAAATAAAATTTTTAACATTCACTTTATTAAATTTAAATATTCACACACACTAATCATTACCGATAAAGCATTTTTATGCTGTTAATCATAGTTAATACAACTCCTCTGCAAATGCTATAATTTTAATAAATATTTATTTTGTTTAAAAAATAAATTTAACATAAATTCTCGACAAATACAAATCAAAATAATCATTCACTATTTAAGTAATTTAAACATATTACACAAAATGTAATTACTTTCAACAAATATATTCAAAAAGTAATTATAAAGTTGTTTTTTTGACTTAAAAAATGGTTGTAAAATTGTTTATAAACTGTCACTGTATTGTTTTTTACTTGGGGTGAAAGCGAAAATGAATTATGAATTCATGGATAAAAGTGGATGCTCCAATTATGTATTTGAAAATCAAATACAGTATTTTGATATCAACTTATTTTTTTCTGATGAACTCGGCTTTTGTTGTTCTCTGTCATTTAGAAGTAAATTTTTTTTTCATAAACTGGCATAACGAAGGAAGTTTTTCTGAAATTCGTTTATTTATTTTTTTCTGTAATATTTTAATAAATCTATTTTGGTTCACTTTTTTTTATCTGGGAAAATTTTCATTTATTCTTCTTTATTCCTGAAGGGGATTTTTCCATTTTGAAAATTTTAAGGTGCGAGTTAAAACTATTTAGATGATTTCTTCTCTAAGTTGTCGAATATTTTTGTCATTTTGGAGAACCTCGAATTGCTTCTGCTATTCTGACGAAAAATTATATTTCTTTTTTCAATTCCTACTATTAGTTCTCACCCTCCCTATATATATATATATTTATTTATATATATTTTTAGTCGTTAATAAAATACTTATTCATTCGCTCAGGTTCAAATACATTTTATTTGTAGCGGATGACGCTTGATGTTAATAGTTTTTCAAATGTTAATGCATTAATTATAATTAATTATAGTTTAAGAGATATATTTCAGTCGATATTGTTCCTCTAGATGGCAGCACTGTTGGATAAAACAGTTTTTGTTAAATTTGTGAGTTGAGTTGAGTTTGGTGTTTTATGGCGCAAGAGCCAGTTTTGTGGCTATACTGCGACAAACATTCATAAGTCTGTGGTCTGGACGGGAAAAGAAGAAATTGAATGACAAGATG
This sequence comes from Trichonephila inaurata madagascariensis, assembly GCA_019973955.1. Lineage (NCBI taxonomy): Eukaryota > Metazoa > Arthropoda > Arachnida > Araneae > Nephilidae > Trichonephila > Trichonephila inaurata. Next base: position 223,500 of record BMAV01005516.1, on the reverse strand, counting down.
GAGGGTCGAAAATAGAGAAGGATCACTGGGGTACCCCGGGGTCGTGACACCCGTGTTTACCAAAGATAGTAAACCCCTTGGGAAAAGAAAAATATCACTAGAGGGTACCTCGGGATTGTGACATCCGTACCCACCTAAAGAAGGTGAGCCCCCTGAGGGGGGGGGGTGTTAAATTTGTGATGAAGATTTAACTTCATCTGAATAAAATCATATGCTAGTTAGACGTCAGCATTCCTTTTACACTAGTTTTAAGATAAATTCTTACCTATTATGTTCAACTTTTATTAAAAAATGTAATTACAAATTCAATGTGGTTAAAAAGTTTTTAATGTGTTAATTAAAAAAGGTGTTTTGCCACTTAATATAGGGCTGCGGTAGCCCAGTGGTTAAGGTATCGGACCATGGCAGGCATGTCATGAGTTCGAGCCCAGCACCACTAAAGACCCGCCGTGTAGGGCAGCGATGCACGTTAAATCTGTCGAGAGCTGAAACGTCCTCCCGTTGGTGTGGTGTGGTAGTTAGGAGAGGGGGGTGCCAGCTCAGGTGTCGTCCACGTCACTTGACCATGGTTCAAAATTACGTGGTCCGTCGCCAAAAGCCCTCGTGTAGCTAAACAGTGCGACGTTAATATTCACTCACTCACTCACTTTGCCACTTAATATTGTGATTCTGTCATATGTATATAAATATTCATATTGATTGTAATCATTTAATAAAAAGTAAATAAAATAAAATTTTTCTTAATTGACCTAAGTAGGAATTTACGTAATTTTTTTATGTTACTTGTTAGTATATATTCGTCAACGAGGTTGTGATGCATTCTTGAAATAGACCTGCGAAACAGTCTTTAAAAAATAATAATCGAAATAGGGATTCAAAAAATTAATATTTATGTAATTAATCTCTGGTATTTATGTCAATTCAGGTCTGTTTAGATCTGTTATCTTAAATATGTTTTGACGAAATAATTATATAAAGGAATATATAATTTACATATTTAGAAAAAGAGAACTTTTCAAAATGGATTCAGGTACCAAAAGAATTTGAATGGAAATTTTTTTTAGAAAAAAAGTAATTGAAAAAAAAATTGAAAATTTGTTAATCAATTTGGAACAGCTCATTTTGAAATCGAAACATAATTTATTACTAGTATCACTTTTTACGTTCTCATTTCAAAGTATATTGTTATCGAGCATCAGAGAACTTTATGTGAGCTGAGAACGTTGGTTTAATTTTTTGTGAACAGTGATGTTCTATTAAGCCGTATTCCTCATTAAAGACTAATGAGTATAATTAATTTTAAATAGAACTGGGCTTCTCCAAATCATTCTCTGGTATGGTATAAAAATTAGGAAAATCGGGTGCTTACTCAGGTGTCACCTTGGCCACTTGATTATTGTTTAAAAAAAAATGTAGTCTCATCTATAGCCCTAATATTGATCTTATATGTGACGTAACTTAAGTTATCAATTTTTACTGGTTAATATTGGAGCATAATTTTCGTGTTTTAGGTATCCGACCACGTTCGGAACCGTGATGTTAAAAAAGCGCATAAATGGATCATTTTCATGATATTTAGTGTCACTTAGATTAGAATACATGTATAAAATTGTTTTAAGGACATTTTGACAAAAAAAATTATTTAAATACAATATTTCGGTAAAAAATTAACTTAGAATAACCTTTTTTCAAAATGTTCTCCTTTTATAAAAAATTCTTCTAAATTAATAATATGTGTGTGTGTGTGCTTATGTAAAGTAAAGACTTCTCCAGAGAGTCTGAACTATATATTTTTTTAAAAAATCACACTATTTTCAGAGTTACAACCCATTGAAATAACTATCGGCGTTTTTTTCTTAAAATTTCTCCCCTCTGTTGTCACAAAACATGAATAAATCCACTTCTAAGTTATATATTTCAAAAATTCTAGTTGAGCCTCTGTACAGAGGTCAGCTATATACAGGCAAAATATTATTATAATAGAAGCATTTTTCACAAAAGGAGAATATTTTGATAATGGGTCATTCTGTGTTCATTTTTTGTCAAAATAGTGTACTTAAATAATTTTTTAGTGTAATACTATTCTTAAAACAATTTTATATACATTTACTAATCTAAGTGACACTAAATATCATAAATATTATCCATTTATACGCTTTTGCAAAATCACGGTTCCGAAAATAGTCGGATACCTTAACAGAAGAAAAGATATGTTAATGCGTTTCGTCGAAGGCGTTATACACATTCAAAATGGATTTGTGTTTTTAGAACAACTTACCTTGAATGAGTTTGAAATAGTTACGGCTTATGATGCTAGAGACGATTTTTCAAAGGTTTATGAATTAAAAGTTCTACTTTCGATGTCTTTCTTCTCTTTATTTTCATATATGTATAAAGAGTATTACTCAGCTAAGTGATAATATTTGTTGTTAATGGGAAAATGTTCAGAAAAGAACAACTGTAATGCTGCTGCGTAGTTCCTTTCCCAAAAGAAAGTGTTTAACTCTTTTATTAAAAGATATCGTGAAGCAAAACAATTGAAATGGTGATTAAACCTTCTATTTTACTTTAGATTCTATGAAAATATTTTTGTAATCATTGCTTTCATCTGTGTATCTTAATACTAAATTTATACTTTTGATATAATTCCAAAAAAAAGTCATTGTTTTCGTTAAATAACTATGCTTCTTTTGAGTTAAATAAATCCCATGGCGCTTTTTTTTTAATAAATAAAATTTTCTAAAATTGTTTCAAGATATAAAAACATTCACATGTTGTTGTTTTTTAAAAAAAGAATTTAATCATTTTTCTTTAAAAAATGTTATATTTAAGGTATATATTATCGGTTCTCCGGTGGCTTCAGGGGCGGCTCTAGAGCCGGAGAAACCGGACGCTTGCCCGGGGCGGCATTTGGATCGAATTTTGAAAATATTTTTTTATAGTACAAAAAATTTGATATATTTTCTGAAATATTATTTTGTGTGAATTTGGTATTTCTCATTTAACGTATTTTATACTCTGTATGTTTAATGTCAGTTTTCTTTTCTATTATAACTTGAAGGGTTCGAGGTGGAAGTATATGTTAAATCATGAAATTTGATATGCTTAGACATCTTTTACAAGTAACTTTCTCCCCATCCAGGAGTAGGGTTACAACGAACATTCCTTTCCCCCATTCGATGTCTGGTGTCAGCTATCCAAAAGGGGACAAGGGGGTTAAGTGGTTTTTTTTTTTTTTTTCTTTTTATGTAAAAAGAGAGGCACAGGAGAGAGATGTTTTATTTTAGTCTTGAGTGTAGTTAAGTAACTATAAATTTAAAAAAAATGCTTGTGATTCCCCCCATCAGTAGACTCCTTTCCAAAGAAATTGGCCTGATGAAATGAGCGATTTCTTCTCTTACATTTTACTCGTTTTAAGTAATAATAGGTAATTATGTCCTTAATTTCGAATTATTTTGTATTTTTTAAGAATATATATATATAAAATAGATATATGTTGAAGTAGTGTTGGCCGATGTATGTGAGTATCACTTTTAATTTAGTAATGACGTCTTCAGAATAGCCTTACCTCCTTTATTATGAGCACACATCAGCAGATTAAAGCACAATTACGTTATGTTTTAGCATTGAATAGACAGCGGCATATTGGAGAACACAACACAAAGACAAAAAAAGCAGCAAGTATTTATAATCTTACGTGATGGCGGCAAGCAGAGAAAGAGAGCCCGATTACATCAGCTTTTGGTGTTTATATACCGACAGTGCACAAGCGCGTGACTGTTACGTAATAGTAGTTCTGATTGGCTAGAATGCGCGGAATACGGAAATCGGCTTAGCCGATTACAATTAAGATTACAATGTTTATTTTTAAACCTAAGAATTAAAGATTATTTATAGATCATTAAAGAGTTAATTAAAAGTATGTTAGAGGTTACAATTTTTTGTGCTTTAGAGAGACGGGCGGCTTTTTTCATTTTTGTCTGGGGCGGCAAAACTGCTAGAGCCGGCCCTGGTGGCTTAGAGGTAGCGTGTCCGAAGCGTAAGCATGAGGTTGGGTTAGGCCTGTGTTTGAACCACGGTCATCACATGTAGCCAGTTGACGTATCGTGCGAAGTTTCCATACAACCAGAAGTAATATTTGACCGTTCGAATTATGGTGTTATTAAGGCTGAGTAGAAAACAGGACTAGGTCACCATTGTGGCTGAGGCCCGGGCCCATGCCTTGAGACGTCCCTGGCCTCAGAGAAATCTTCAACGTTTGCACACATAATAAAAAAAATAATAATAATAAAATTCCATCATACGAGTACGCTGGTGCAGGCTGTGCAGTTTCATTTTTAAAACAATTAACGAAACGTATCGTCACTTTAAAAGCCATGTACTTGTTATTTTTATTTGAAAATCATATTCCTTCAACTTTATCCACAGAATTCTATCAATCAGCGACATATTTAAGATTGGGGTCTGGGGCATCACTCCCCATAGAATAACAAATTTTAAACTTTTACCATAGAGTACTTTCATTTATGTATATTTTAGAGTAAACCTTCCTATAAGAGAAGTCTGTATGCTACTGCTTACTGCTATCTATAGTGTTTAAATAACAGTCCATTATGATAAACTAATTTTTCCTGTTTTTTTTTTCCTCCTTTAATTTTTACAAATCCCAAAGATAGTGCTTTAAAATTGAAAACACCCCCCCCCCACACACACAAACACACATTTTAAAACTTGTTAACTAAATAAATAATCATGATAGATCAATTTTATTAGGAAAATAACAAATACATTGCTAAGAAATATCCGACACAAGATAACTGTTGTTGTTTCTTATCCCACTTGAACGACAGAAACATCTAGCTCAAATCCATGAACCCGTGCGTTTTTAAACATTGAAGAACTGTAGCAGGACTTCAGAGCAGCTGGCTCTTATGACAACCAATACAAGCCAAGATGTAGGCAGAAGCGGCTTGGGTCATATTGCCATTCGGACAAGAAGGGTACACTTTAAGACCCGCCACATGACGTTGAGCTCGAGTATGTCCACTGCGAAATCTCGCAAGAGTAGTTTCATCTTGCCTACTGCCTGACCCAAGCAAAGCATCACCAGGGGATGGTTTCCTTCATACACTCATATACGGGGGCCTGCTTCCAAGAGGAACTGATATCTTGTTTGACTCGTTTAGCAATTTCGGAAAAAGTAAGGCAGCCGCCATGCATAGAATCTTTATGGTTGCCAAACCACCATCTGAAATCTCATTCCCGCAGACATTCACGTGCGATGGTACCCACTGAAAAAAAGATCTTAACATTGGCACTAAAGCTATTTAATAGCTGGACGATACACTTGTCGTTCTGTCACCATGCCTCCACCTTCAGATAAATGCTGAATAGAGCTGCGGCTATCATTGAATATCCAAATATCTGTATTGACACTCGCAGTAAAGCAAAATTTCAAAACCTCCTCAATAGCCAAGACTTCTGCCCGAAAAACTAAGTAGGATTTTTCTTACAGATCCTTATACCATTCCCCTTTTTGATGAAAATTCCACTGCTCGAGATAGTGCCTACACCCATGCTGCCATCATTATATATCTGTAATGCGTCACACGAGACTTAATGAATAGTCTCCAAAGCAAGCTGCCTAAGATACTGTGGATGTTGAGTGTATGAGGATAATTCGGTATTAAAAAAGACCCGTTCATTGAACGACGCAGTAACATCCGTACAACGGGCCAGAGAGACATATTCTAATTCTTTATGGAACCATCCCTTGCTTGCAGCATATCTAAGCGGACTTCCTCTCCTAAGGCGACGATAGTTGTGCCAATTGCGCACATAACTAAAGGTTCTGTGCTGGTTACCATAACTGATGAGCTTTGCAAAGTATTTAGCCAATATATATCTGCTTCGTAATCTGAAAGGTCGCAAGTCAGCTTCATTCAAAACAATATCTCTCGGGTAGCTATTGCGTAGACCAGTGATGACTCTGGCAGCAGAGTTGTACCCTTTCTAGTTTATCTAGGTTGCTAGTAGAGGCAACCTCATAGGCCTGAACATCATATTCGAGGATACATCGTATGAGAGCAATAACAAGATAACTAAAAATAAAATATACTTAATAAAATTAATTTAAAGCAGACTTTTAGCTATTCAAAAAAAAATAATTTAAAACCTCGCGTCTATTTAAAACAAGCCTATGCTGATATGATTTAAGAATATCTTTAAAAATTGTTAAGTAGAAAATTCAAAAGAAAATATTGAAAACCAATATAATCGATTTTTGTAATCAAAATAATGAGAAAATTTCTATCAGATATTATTAATTGACCGGGGTGTGATGCTTAAATCTTAAATTCAAAGAAGACGAGTAATTTTTTTTTATAATTCTATTGTCTAACTACTAATAACCTTTATCATATAAGCAAAGGTATCAGATCCTTATCATATAAATATTATAATTGTCAGCATTTTATCATATAAATATTATAGGTATGTTCACAAAACGGTACATATGCTTGAATATATCCATATACGAAACACGATACGAAGATACATTACATAAAGTCCAAATGACAACGAGACTCAATGATTGAGCAAAGTACTGTAAACTAGTGGTCTTCAAACTGTGTTCCACAGAATCCTGGGGTTCCCCGAGATATATACCCAGGGATTCCACAGTAAAAAGTCGAAAGGAGAACTATAAATGTGTATACAAAATTGATTAATGCGTTCTCTATGAAGTTTGTGTGAAGCCACAAATATCTAAAACTCGTTCCAGTCATTAAAACTGAGAATTTTATTTATGCATAGTAATATTTTTTTTTATTTTGTAATTCTTTGTTAATTCCTTTTACGATATAAAAGAATATTAAAATTCTTGTTCTTTATATGTCCTTTATATTAGATTGCGATTATTCTATTGTTTACTATTCCAAGTTTCACAAAATAATTTTACATTCGTTAGCAGAGTATTTTGTAAGATTAAATAGTTTTCTTATAGAAAGTACACCTTTCTTTATTTGTGAAAAACACCAATAATGAAGAAGTTGGATCAACTTATCGATATATCAACAGATTCAACGTTAATACCCAAATTTCAGCAAGAACAGCTCCTAAATTTTAGGCTATAAATTCATGCAGAATACACAGAGTTCTCACACAACTGCAAACATTTTAATGCCCTCAAAAAAATGCGTTAAAGGGAAAAATATTTCTCTCTCAACGGGAGTAGCTACAAAAACAAAATAAATGCAGCTAGACTTCGACAGTTTTGTAAAAAAATTCAAGCATGCATCCCAGTAACTAAATATAATATATGGATGGGTGACATTTGGATCACAAATTAATGTTATTAATAAGTAAATTATATTAAAAAATTAAATTAAAATTTTTTAAATTAGAAATACAATACTTTTTTGTCTTTTCATGAAGTGATTTTCCTTAAATATAAGTTAAAGATATAGTATTCTAAGTGTAGGGGGAGGGGAATGGGGTTCCCCCTGTAAACACTTTTTAGTTCTAAGGGCTCCGTGAATCCAAAAAGTTTGAAGACCACTGCTGTAAACGATAGAAAAATAGCCGTGTTGGTAAGTGGTCACTTACGTCACTACTTCAAGGAAAAGGCAAAAATTCCGTTGGCTCCAGTGGCACTCGATAACAGCACAGCTACCATCGACGGTAAATTAACCGATCGTTTCTTTCAACGTCTGTAACAAGTAAACTCTATTTTATTTCAGTGTACCTCTGTTAGAAAAGCGGCAACGGAAAAATCCTCATGTTGTCTTACTAGCCCTTTTCTAGATTTTGAACTCTAAAGTTATCTGAAACACAGTATGCATTCAAAGTAAAAAACTATCTTTTTCTTAAATTATAGATGTTAGTTATAATTTTTTTCAGTATTTTGTTTTTTAAAATTGAAAGAAAGAGAGAGAGAGAAAGAAAGAATTAAGATGCCATTTATTATTTTATGAAATTAGTATTTTGTTTTTCTGTAAAATAAAAAAAAAAAGAAATTAAAATATCATTTATATTTTTTATAGTAATCTAAATGTTAGTAAGTAGCGATGCCGGTTTATCCACTGGGCCCCCAGGGGCCAAGAAAGGCCCGGAGAAGCTAGAATTAACTAGGCTTCCTGGTAATAATTTTCGATTCGCCAGTGCCAAAGGGGCCTGTAGATGTTCTGCACCTATGGCCCGAATTGAGTTTAAATCGGCACTGGTAAGTAGTACTAATTGTAGAAGGAAAATGTTGATTTTTTGGATTAAATATTATATTATAAATATCACTATAGTAAATAAAAAATGAAATAAACGTTACGGACCTCGCAAATGGATTTTCACTTCATAACTTTTATGTTTTGTTCTTACAACGCTCACAGCCGAATTTTGATGAACAACAATAAAATTTTAGAAAGAGATGAATCTTTTAACTGCCAGAATAACCGTGTATATACAGCTAAAAGAGAAGAAAAAATATGTGCAACGAGCTTACCATCCGGCTTATGTAATGATTTGGTGTAGTGTCAGCTACGGAGAGATATTTTTTTTAGAAAAAAAAGCGGATATCCTAGCATTAGCTTATAAAAACACTATCATAGAGTCAATAGTAAAGTCTCTGAACCAGTGCCGGTTTAAGTTCTTTTCGGACCCCGGGCGCAGAAGATCTACAGGCCCCTTTGTCACTTCCGGATCGAAATTTATAACCAGAAAATCTGGTTAAGTTCAGCTTATCCGGGCCCCTGGGCACCACCCTAAGCGCCCAATGGATAAACCGGCACTGCCCTGAACATAAACCATGTCAATGGAAACGAATGGACTCTCCAGCAGGACTCTGCTTCTACTCTTCAGGCAAAGACGACCAAATGGTGGTTGAGAGAATGCGTCGGACTTCATAGAACTTAAAGATTGACCTTCCAGCAGTTCGGGCTTAACTCTACTCGATTATAAGTTTTGGTTAGTATTGGTGGCAAAGGTGTGCCAAAAAAAACCTCTTCCCAGTTAGAACATATTTAAAGGAATTAATTCTTTAAGGAAAGTAGCGATGGAAATTCTCGTGTAGATAGTGCGTGCTACGATAGATGATTGGCCAAAGAGACTTAAAGCTCGTGTGAAATCAAAAGCTGATCATTTTGAGTAAAAAGCGTGACCATGTTAAATTTAAAAGTAAAATAAAACTTTTTTTAAAAATATTTAGTTTTAAATTTAATAACAAAGTTTTTTTAAATTTTAATTCCTTTGTTGTTGTCGTGTGTTTTTTTTTTATCTTGGGAACATATGAAATACAAGAGAAGAAGGACAGAAAGCATACAATACAATAGAAGAATATACACATTTATTATAGATGAGGATCCCAGCATATAACAAGAAAGGATGCGCTGCTTTCTCTTTCGAGACGGGAATCTATTACATGCAAAAGACCGACTTCTTTCCCGAAGAAGATACAACCATGTCTTACTCGGGATTCGAACCCATTTGGTTACAAGCCGAGGGTCATAGCCACCATACTGGCTGGGCGACTTTAACTCCTTTATAATTGTATTAAAACTTTTGGCACTGCTAGGTAAATATTCTAATGAGTCGTCGGATGTAATGTTTTAGCAACTACGAGGGTAACTCTGAATTTTTTCAGATACGCGCAGATAAAAAATATACAAAATAAATAAATAAATAACGGTGTAATTTGAAAATACAAAATATTTTAATACAGTAGACGATTTTTTACTGACTTACTTTAAGTTGTTTACTATAGAATAAATTTTAAGCAGAAGAGGAAATGGAGTTGACGCGAGAGAACATTATCGTGCTATGATTTCCTATCATTTTAAAGCAATATTAAATAAACAGGAATGCGTTCAACGATTGCAATTAGCATTTGCGATGAATCTCCATTTCGTGTCAATGTATTCATAAGGTTTAAAGCATTTTGCAGTGGTCGCAATTCTCTTCAGGATAATAGAACACTCAAGAAGGCCGCTGTCGGCAGTAATCCAGGATAATACGTCTGCCATACGAAAAATGTTAATGGATGATAGTCGCTGTACCTACTGAATGATACAGAAGGAACTTAACATTGAATCCGCAGCCCTACACAAAATTATTCATGAAGAATTAATTACATATGGAAAAAGAAGTTTGCCGTTGGGTTCCCCATAATCTAACTGAACACCAAAAAGAGGAGCGTGTCAGAATCAGTAAAGAAACCCTTAAATCAGTGCTTCTCAAACTTTCAATGTTTGCGACCCAATTTTCAATCATAATTTTCATGGTGTCCCCCTCCATACAATAACAATGTATTGAATTCAATAATAACGTACTTTAACGCTAAAGCTACAATACGACTTTAATTATGATTGTAAAAATTATCAAGATAAGTATTATATATAAATTTTACATATAATTTTGTACAAGCCCATGGCGTCACTAGTAATTATTAAACTTGTTCCTAACGTAGTATACTTAAAATAATTTTCAAATGCACATTGTGCAGTACTGATGTATTTATAAGTATATTATACCATTGTAAATGTGTATTTTTTATGATCTCAGAATGTATTTTGTTGTGATTCCTTCCCGTAAATTAAAATTCCCGTATTTTAAAATTTTCTCTCGCGCCCCCGTTAGGATTATCATGCCCCCTAGGGGGACGCACCCCACAGTTTGAGAAACGCTGCCTTAAACTGCTATATAATGGTGGGCACCGTATCATTTTTAAAATTGTAACGGGTGATGAAACGTACATATATCGTTTTTTGACGTTCCAACACGTCAAGAAAGTAAAGTATGGGTCTTTGAAGATGATCCCACGCCAACAATGGTGAAAAGACAACGAGCAATGAGAAAAGTAATGTATACCGTTTTCTTCAGAAAAAACGGGATTGATCAAAGTCATCAAGTTGGAAGGACATAAGATAATAACGGCCAACTGGTATACTACTAAATGTCCCCCAGAAATTCTCCTAGAAGTGAATGTGTTAGGAGACTAATGCTTCGCCGTGACAATGCATCTTCCCATACAGCCGGATTAACACAGTTGAGTTTCTTAAACAAAACAAATTAAAGTGATAGAACATCCACCTTATTCTCCGGATCTAGCTATGTTGGACTTTTGGTTATTTTTTAATCTAAAAAAGAACTCACGTGGACGTTGTTTTCATTCAGAACTAGAGATTGACTGGGCTATAAATGCATTTTTTCATGAGTTCCAAGAAATGAATGGTTTGAGGGATTTAATCTGTGGAAAATTCATCTGCAAAAGTGCACTGATGCTGGAGGAGACTACTTAGCGCACTCCTTAGACTACTTAGAGCAATTTTGTAAGTATAACTTTTAAAGCCTAGATTTATCTCATAAATTTCAGAATGACCCTCGTATTTCTAAAGGAAAAAGATTGATATTTAACTTATCAAAAAAGTTTTGCAAACGATAGCTTTGCTAAATTTTACTGAACGCGATTCAGATTTTCTAAGAATCTATTAAATAAGATAGATTGAATGTTCTTGATTAACTTTTCTTTTTACCTTCAAAAGATTCCTTACAAATGATTATTGATATTTTATTTAGAATTATTTGTTACGTTTTTGTAAAAGCTTTAACTGCATAGTTTTTAAAAATCATTATTTTGCTAGGAACGGAATTTAGTTAAGTAAATGTTATTATTGTTTTTACTTCCGAAATTTATCTCTCCTTTCTTAAAAGCTCAAAGTATCAAATAAAATTTAGTTAACATTTTTTTGAGACCAAATTTGTATTTTAAATTTCTTGCAACAAAATTTATTATTATCTTAGCAATTGATCTTAATGTAGAATATTCACACATACTTAACTGTTACATGTTTTAAGAACAATTTCATTAATATGTGTTCCATAAATTGTGGTTATGATCTACTTATAAAAAATGAATTTTAATACCACTTCTAATCAAACTAAACAGAATATGCATATTGTACCGATAGAGTAGTAATGGTTTCGAAAATAAACAATTCCCATGCAGAAAATTTATACTGTCTCATTTTCTTTAAGAACAAATCTAGATTCTGAAAGTACTCTAAAAATGTGCCTTTTTTACCGTGATAAAGTAACTAGGAAATATCATGTTACGATTTTAAAGCATTTTTTAATGCATTCATTGAACATTTATTAAAGTTTGAGTTCTATACTCCTAAAAATAATTTGAAAATATTTATATGCTTTTTTATACATTTTTTAAAATTCTAGCGAAACTTGATTATTTTAATGAATATCGTCAGTGTTCCTGATTTTAAAACAAGATTTATTATTTAACGTAAATTATCTGTAATGATATATTAGAGATCTATTGTATGATTCACACATACCTTTGAGCATTCAATTTGCAAGCAAGAGACGTATTCTGCGCTTGGTTAAATGTGTATCCAGTTATCACGACATTAGAATTTAAATATTTTTTTTCTTTCTCGTTATATTTTAATTGTTAAGTAACCCTTACATGTGTAATTAGAATTAGAAAATCTATTTTTATATTTGTTGAACATGCATTAAAAATACACAAAAACCTTTGGCAATGGTTTACAGTTAAACGAAGTGAAGATAAAAATTTATTTATTATTATTAAGCTTTTTATATCAGTCATTGTTTTTTTCAACTTTATTTTGCAACAGTTTAACATAATTACACTAATTCAAAGTCAACTTCTGTATTATATTGCGAATTACCCTTGTGTATTGTAATGTCCTTAAAAGGTTTCACATAATCGAATTCCATTTCTATGGTATATTACAATTTAGAATTTTGTTCTTAGAATTACTTAATTTAGAATTAAATTCTTAGTTTAATATGGTTTTATATGATATAGTTTAATATGAAAGATAATAAGTCTAATTTTAGAATTAAGTTCTTGGAATTAAAGTTTTGCACAAACGATAGCTTGGTTAAATTTTACTGAACGCGATTCAGCTTTTTTAAGAATCGGTTAAATAAGATAGATTGAATGTTCTTTTGATTATTCTTTCTTTTAACCGCGTCAAAAGATTCCTTATAAATGGTTATTGATATTTTATTTAGAATTAATTATTTGTTATGTTTTTGTGTGTAAAAGCTTTAACTGCATAGTTTCTAAAAATCATTATTTTGATAGGAACGGAATTTATTTAAGTTTTCTTCATAACAAACATCTGTTGTTGCTTTTTCCTCTTCTGGTTTTCTCATAAAAATTACATTAAGGGAACAGGAAGAAAAATGAGACACAAAATATGAATGCTTTTTTTTTTATAAATAATTTATTAAAGTATTAAAAACAAAGCAATTGCTTCGGATAAAAAACACACGCCTTGCATTTTACATTACCTTAAAATATCACAGATACCTAAGATATGTTTGTTCCAAGGCATGCAGTTGACCAATGAATAATAAATACATGATATATTACGATGGACAGTAATAAATACATGGAACATGGATGAATATAAATACGTGAAGAATGATGACAGTCAAGTAAAAAATAGCGATTTTCTGATTCCATTCATAAAAGAAACACA
>BMAV01005516.1:172659-190476 GCA_019973955.1 Trichonephila inaurata madagascariensis | reverse complement strand
GGGAAAGTCATCCAAATGTCGTCTACAGCAGTGATCTGCAACCCCCGGTCCGTGGATCAAATGGTGCCGGGCCACTGAAAGAACATTAAACTATTGCCATTTTAATTAAAGTGGTGCATTTCTCTCGGGTTTGCGCAACTTTCCACGGAAATCACTTTATATTCCACATTAAATCACTTTTATTCATATTTGGTGTAACTATATTTTATTCTGAAGGCATATTTATGAATGTAATTAAATTAAAATTGTTAAATCAAAACAATCTAAAATATAAACAATCAACGTGTCCCACCCTCAGCGGGCCGCGGTAAAATTATCAAACGTTGACCGGTCCGCAGCGATAAAAAGGTTTCGGATTACTGGTCTACAGGATTGCATGTTCAATATATCACACTGTGGCAGCAACTTGATGACGTTTAAATGACGTACATCGTGTAGTAACTTTCACAGAAATGCTGAGCAGCTAAAAAGGGAAATTAGGAAGAGGAGAACTCCAGTATACTGACTTATACTCAATTTGACTGAAAGTGGGAATTTAAAAAAAAAATGTTTGACGAGAACCCTTGAAAATTGTGCAAGAAGATGTATAATGCCAATACTAGAAGTACACTTACAATAGCTGAAAGAGTTGCAAAAAATCTAAAAGGAAGAAAGCAATGCAAGGAAATATGCACACCCGCGGAAAGTAAATATTTGGTTGTGCAGTACAAACAACAGACCCCGTTTGGTAATTGAGCAATTGTGGGAATACTGTTGAGTTCTGTTACGAAGAACTAGCATGTTAAGAATGTTTTAACGGCATGTATCAGTTTGAATTTTTGTAAGGGTAATTATATTCTTTGTGTGTGGCTTAGAGAAAAAAGTGTGCTTGAATAATGGCGTTTTTGTGAATTTGGATTGAAATTAAAAACTTTTATTTTTCCCTAACATTTTTTTCGGAGGGGGGGGGGATTGAATAACAGTTTTCTAAATAATTTTGTGGTCTAGATTGCTAAAGGCTCTACATGAAGATCATTACGTAAAACACTGTTTCTAACGTACCATGGTACCTAAATCATAAGTCATTTTGTTTGATTAAGATTTTTATCCTGCAGAAAAACAACTACTGAGCTCAAATCGGCAGCGGGCTTCGGACACCAGTCCAGTCATGCTGCATTTTATAGCATGCTTTTATTGTGCCTGCCTCCAGTGAATCTCCTGATTCATATCTTGTTCACTGATTAGTTAATATTTCAGTTTCGACCTTGACTTTTGAATATCAGTGTAACCAGAGTGTAGTGCAACTTTTCATTTGATTTGATTTGATTATGTGGAACTATAAATCATTTCAACTTTTATATTTAACTCGTTTTATTTTTGAAACAGTTAAAAATTAATATTAAATAGAAAGAATAAAAACGGGGGAAGAAATATCGAAGAGATAACAATAATGCACTTCTAGGTTGCTAAAAATTAAATGTAAGAATACTGAACATCGCTAATATAATGGGGGGTTTGATATTTAATATTAAGTGTTAATAGTATATGCTTTAATTGTTGTGTAAATACGGAAAGAAGCATTTTAAGGGGAAGTTGACTATAAATGTGGATAACAAATTGTTAATGTATAAGTATTGTTTATTCGGATATGAATTAAATACTAGAGTAATAAATTCGAGTAAAGTTACCTTAACATGTCAGTCCAAAGGGGATTGTGTTACTATACATTAAACTGAAATCGTCACAAATTCTTCCCATTACTTTGTATGAAAATTATAAAAAGAGTAGTACCATCTTGGTTGCCATCCTTATCACTTGACCATGAATGAAAGTTGCGAAGCTCTTCGTTATTAACTTTTGTGTAGTTCTGAAGGAATTTTAATTCAACAAATCTTTCAAAAAAGTGTGAACATCTCTCATGTAGGCAAATTTTTTCATTACATTACTGAGGTAAAACAGTATTAAATAGAAGTTTTATAACTATTTATCAATATAGATAGATGGTCTTGGATTTTATTTAACAAGAAATTCATTTTATCTTAACATATGCATGGAGACTTTTATATACACCTAATATATTTAGTTCTAATATTATTGAATAAATAATAGATTATATAACATGTTTTCTTCTGTTTTTCTGAAAGAGTTCATGTTTATTATCAGCATTTTTATACAATCATCGTATTCTTTATGCTTTCTCTCAGTTTTTTCCATTATTCTTAAATGTGAAGATATGCAACTTTAAAAAAAAATTTATCATTTCTTTATTTTATATAAACGTCAAAATAATACAGAATAAGAAAAAAGTAGGAATTAGTACAATTATCTTGCAATTTCCCCTAAAAAACTTGACTCAATTGCTTATAAACTTTTGAAAGTTTTTATTTTACCAATTGTCAGTAAAAGGGATCCAGAGAAATAAAAAGGAAAGTAATCAATTGCCTCAGAATTCTTAAACAAATTCTTTGCTAGATAAATCTTTGAAGGCGTGTTGTCGACCTTTACATAATGTTGTTTGTAACATGTAAAGAGCCACGCCTTTCAAATTGATTATTTGTATTTTTGCTTATTCATTCAGATAAGGGAAAAAACAAATAATCAAATCATTTCAATATCCAAGGACAAAAGTATTTACTGATATTTAAAGAATTCAATGAATTATATATTATTTTTACATTGCGTTACATCATTTATTTTTCAGATAAAGCTCTGAAATATTTTATAGAAAATAAGAACATTTACTAATTAAAAATTTGATATTTTACACATTTTTTGTTGAGGTAGTGACATTTTGAATAAAAATTTTGGTAAACTTAAAATTTTCTTCAGGAATATTTCGTATTCATCCGAATAAAAGACATTTGTTTTTACTTTAATAACCAACGTCAAACAGTCAATATACACTCTATAACGTAAAAGGCGACATACCAAAAAATAATTATCTGAGGGAACGAAGTAACGTAAGTGCAAATTTTACAATAGAATATGCAAAGGATTAACTTTTGATAGCTAATGAATTGCTAGCTGGAGCTCCAGGTCATTGCAATGAAGCATCTGGATGATGTATAAAATAGAGGATATTCCGATGCTAAGGGTCGCCATTTTAGCAGAATGATCATAGTCATGAACTCGTGGCCAGCGTTATTGAGTCGTGGGTTCGAGTTCTGGTGCCACTGAATATCCGACGTGTAGAGGGTTTGATGCACATTAAATCTTTCGAGCCTCAAAGTCTTCACTTAGTGTAGTAATCAGGAAAGGATAGGGGTGACAACTCAGATGTCACCCTCGTCACTTGACCGTTGTTCTACATTACGAGGTCAATCACTAATAGCCCTCGCATTGTTTTAGGGTGCAACTGTAGTCAAAGTCAATACATTTTCCATTGAATGTGGTTTTATCATCTCACGTGGACTGTACCAATCTAAAGTAGACCTAATCACGAACAGTATGAGGACAAGTCACCGTCTTAAAAAATACATGCTATTGGACTAACGAAAATAGAATAATTAAATGGTAGCATCATTCAAGATTTGATTTGGAGCGACGCTATCATCCGATAATTTTGACAGGAATGGATGAAACATGGCCGTACAGAGCGTCAGGAAGGTAGCTATCGAACGATAGCTACAACGAAACTTGAGAGTAATTGTCCCGTCGATATTCACAATACCTGATGCATCCTTATCAACAACGACGTATAACCGGCATATCAGTGACTACAATAACCATTAAGAGGCTTCATCTGTGAATCAGGGCAGAATAGTTATGAAAAAAGTTATTTGCATATCATCTTGTGAAAGGTGATCTAGGTGACATTAGTGGTATACGGCCCCACCTGACCAACGGATATGTAAAGCTCACCTTTAGAAGTCAGACACATAATATTGTATTATGGCTTTAAGAAGCTAACCCCAATAATTAATTGTACATTTTAATTCATTCAATTTCATCTTCAAAAAATAGTATATGTATCAGCTGGATACTCACCTCACTGTTGTCCTTCACATAGTTTCATAAGCAGAGATTATGGAATGGGGCATTTCATGTGAGACGACATGATAGTACGTCGTAGAGATTATATGCCTCGTTATGTTGCTCTTCCTTTCACGGACCTCTGGACTTAATTTGAACAGAATAATATTTGGCAGCACACGGTCCGCTTTCTACCTGCTTATTTCGTCCTTCAAAGGCATTTCCTGGCTGGTGCTCTCTTCAAAACAGTACGCCTAGGTGTCGATGAGCAGACGTATGTGAACTTCGCTGTATCACGTCAATGGTAAGAAATCCTTCTAGAAGATAATCGCAATCTTTTTCAGTCAATGCCCAGCCAGATAACCGATTGCACCCGGATTTGTGGTGGACCAACGTATAATTAGTTTTTTTTTTTTTTTTTTTTTTTTTTTTAGTTGCATATCCTGAATAAATCGTTCAATTTCTACAATGCTATTAGAGTTTCATTTGCAATACATATGCATCACATCTACCGATTTTTGTCTCATTCTAATTCTTAGTGGATCGCTTTTCATGCTAAAGAGTGCAATTGACAAATGGATTTTTTTTCCGAATGAAAATGGCATGGAATATACTGATAGCGTTACATTCGATTTTCTGATTTTTTCCATTCATTATGTTCCAGAGTTCAAATGAACTAAATGGAAATGATGTTTAGAGAGAAAACTGGTTAAATTTTTTTTATTTCACTGGATGCTAAGCTTTCCTTACAAAATTTATCTTTTGAACCCCAAATATATTTTAAGTTCTCCGGAAAAGCAATCTATCATTGTTTTGACTTTTATGATACTTTCATACTCTCATAAACTTTATATTGGCTTAGTAGATTTTATATGACTATTGAACTTGATTCCCCCTTTCCATTTCCAAAAAGTATAAAATGTGTTCCAATATTCATTTTCAATTAAAAGCTTTCTTTTTACAGATTAAAAAAATTCCAAATATTAATAACACAATGAAAGAAAACAATAAAATAATTATCGAAATAATAATTTCAGTATAGGTAACGCTAATGATTATAAACACGAGCTTTGTTTTCTCAATGTGTATTCTAATAAATAAAATAAAACAAAATGTAGATTCCTTACAACTATAAAATTGAAATTTTGAGATGTAATCTTTTTTTAAAATTAGAACATAATCAAAAATTAATATTACATCTCATGCACGTATTATTTCTTTTATGCTGAATATTTTTCGGAACACACACATATTTCTTAAATTTCCTTTAAAAGGACTATAATTTTATTTCTTCAATGTATATTTGTATGGAATCACCTAGAATCAAATCTACTAACATACTAAAAATTATAAAAATGAATCGACTAATAGGTCTGAATAGGGGTTTTTTACTGACAGAGCTAAGTCATTTTTCATCCGACAAAAAGTAGATTCAATTTGAATGATACCTGGGCTTGATCTAAGCCAAATTTGTGATACTGATCCTGAATATATCTAAATGAAAACACATGCCAACCTGTGGTAAGTGAATGAACTCACAAGCCTTCATATATAAATTATCCAAAAAATAACTGAGACACACTCCACATCATAAATCACATATTGATCTATTAATATGCCGGTTGATTCATAAGTAGTGTGACCAATTTCAGAGGATCATAAATTTTTATTGAATAAAGTTATTTACATGGAATTTTTAGATTGGCTTCCTCTAGCACAGTACAATTTTTGTAAGCGTTTTAGCTAAGCTAAAAGAGTTTTTTCGATCATTTTGGGGGTATTTTCCAACTAAAATCTTTTTGAAGCCCTTGAAATGCTCTTACTTCCTGTCTTTTTAATTGTTTTTTTAAGTAACCCCATAAAAAATTATCGCAAGGAACATAGACAGGGGATAGTCATAGTCATTTATCAGGAGGTAGAAAATTTATTTTTTAATCTTTCAGCCATTTTATAGTTGATTTTGCAGTATGACTTAGTGCAGAATCTTGGTGAAAAACAAAGTTTTCTTGAAGGTAAAGACGTTTACTTTTTTTGATTAAGTGTTTCAAAACTTTATTCTGATAGTATTTAGCATCAATTTTAAAGTTCGGTTCTACAAAAAATGGTTTTCTTAAGCCTTGAGATGACATTTCCGTCCATACAATAACACCTGACGGCCAACTTGCATTTTGCAAAGCATCCGTGTGTTTGAGACGTTTTTTTGCTTGAAATATATTGAATCTTCGTTTTGTGAGTTGTGAATGACATATGAAACAGTGTTTCATCAGAAGTTATCCATGCTTTGTATCTACCTTTGTGAAGCATTAAATACAGAGTCCAGGAACGTTTTCTTTGTTTTTCTACGGTCTTAACTGACATTTTATGACAAACTGGAAAACTTACTTTTTTTATAGCCAATTTTCTTTATCTAACGATAAATTGTCAATTGCTATATCTCTAGTTTCTTTGCAATAGATTTTTGAGGCAAAGAATTTTCTACAGCGATAATTCTTTTCAACTTCTTTTTTCTCTTTCATTAAGGACTTCCTTTCGTGCACATTTTATCCCTGGAGCTTTTGATTGCGAGCCAAATTTTATTTCTTTTTGAAGTTTAGATAGTAATACAATAGAAAAATGTCTTTTTTGATTTTTAAATGCTTTATTATTTACAGAATTTGAGCAACCATTCTTCAAAATCTGTAAAACTTCGTTCCAAGTTTGAGGATCTAATTTCAGTACTGTAATTTACTCCCACTAATAAATATCGTACTGAAATCGGAAACTCGATTTTCTTTATTACCCAGTCAAATATAACTCAATAAAACTTTCCTCATGGAATAAAGAGCAGAGCGAAAAAAGATGTATTCTTTTACGCAAGTCTACACGCAAAACTATTATGAAAAGCGTCTACTAACCAGCTCTATTAGTGTTTACCTTCTGAATCGATTTGTTAGATCACTTTGCTGCCGAATTTTTAGTTTTAGTTATTTTTCAGTCCAACTAAGTTGAGAATTCGAATTATTTAACTATTTCATGTATTTGTGTGATAAAAAATATTTTGGGTTAATGGAAATTAAATAATTCAGAAAAATTGATTTTTCTTATTGTAAAATTTTGTATTGTCTATCACTTTTCCTTTTTTGCTAAATAAGTATAATTAAATAGAATGAAACTGAAAATAATTCTCATAATATATTTTAGATTCTTGAACGTAAACTTATAAAATAGAAGAATTTCATATTTTATTTTTGAAATAAGGAGATGTATTTAAAAAAAATATACCTTTATTTCTCGCTTGAATTAGTTTAGAAATGTTACATCAGAAAATCTCAAGTAAATAAAAATTTAAATGTCTGATTTTTTTTGTCTGTTTTATATGATTTTTTTGTCTGTTATTTATTCCCCTGTAAAAGTTCGTGGATTTTAAAATATTTGAAGCATAATTTTAAAATATGTTTTAAGATTTAAATAACAAAATCTCTTCATTTTCTTAACACAAAAACTTTATTCTCTTGAAAGATTTCTGGACTAAACAACAACATTATAACTCGGTTTTCGTCTCGAGAAATATTTTTGTAAAGGCACTTATGTAACTATTTATACACCTGTTCTCTTTCTTATATCTAAACAATAAGAAAAAAAACATTTGTAATGTATAGCTTGTATGCTACTTAAATGCCAGCTATTTATTCGATTACAAGAATAAATGTGTGTTTATCGGAATAAAAAAGTAAAAGCATTACAAACATGTCTTTTAGCAACGAGTCATGTTACATAAAAGGATTTTGTCAAGAAATATACCAAATTACTTATTTACGACTTATTTATATTATTATCTGGATTTGTCTCAGAAAGGAATTAGTCTGTTTTGCGACTTTTTTATACGATATTAATGTGAAACTTCAAAAAGTTCATGAAACTAAGAGGAATGAAAGCAATTTGGAATGGAATTCGTATTGTTGTAGATATAGCGACAGCTTTGCTCTAAGAATGAATTGAAATTATGTCTCCTTTATAGGATGCCATAAGGCATTTGAACCTAAACGTAAATAAAATACGAAAATTCAATCCTTTCTAATATTATCGATGATTATTGTAGAAAAAATATGTGTTTCTTTTTTTGGGCATCAATACTGTAAAATGTTTCATGTTTTTATTGTTATTTTGACAATTCTTTTGATATAAAATAATTGTATATTGTATTTATGATAATATTTTGATATGTTATTACGAAAGGGTTTACCTTAAGAGCAATCAAGAAAGCAAGTTTCAGAAACAACAAATTCATCTAAATTTATTGTAATTTATTTTATAAAAAATATTAATTAATGTTTATTTCTTGATCAATTTTTAATGTTTATTTTTTCCAATCAAGTCGAAACAGTAAGCTAATAGAAAGTTAAAATGCATCGAATGGAGATCAATTCGAATAAAGTGATGAATTAAAAAAGGAAGTTTGTACAGTATCTCCTGAAGTTAACGGGCACATTATTCTTTACATCAAATGGGTGCCAATGAAAATATATTAAGTAATGTTTAATATTAATTGACAGCAAAAATTTCAACTAATCATTCATTTTTTTTATCCATTGACTGGTTTTTACAATATTTTATTTTACGCTGATACATTTTAAAATTTTTAATATATAAACACCTAATTTATGGCTAAAATTGAAATGCCGTCACTTTTTTAAAGTTTCACAGTCACCCGCAAACTTCTTTAGATCAAAAGCCACAAAAATTAATTAAGAATTCTCAAATCTATAGGAAAGTCTTCAAAAAACAAGAAAAATTCGTCATATACTCTGAAGAGTCATTTTATTATGATCACCATCCACCTAAGCCTATAAGTTTGACCGGAGACAGAAACACATCGAACGTCCGGCTGATGCTAAGGTATCTAAAACCACCCATGCACACATGGGTCTTTCTACATGTAGAGTGTTTAACGACATAATTGGAAAAGAAACTGATTGATCAAATTTCGATCAAGTCGAATTGTTATGGCTCGGCTCCTGGGAACATCGATTCCGGAAACGACGTGTTTGGAGAGTTGTTCCAGCGCAAACGCTGTATGTGCCGAAAGTGGTACATGGATGGGAAAACGATAAAACACCAGCCAGTAATATGTCAGCTATGGTTCAGTAATTCCAGAGAAGAACGGTGACTGTTATGCATTGTTCGCTGTAACCAAGGACTGCAACTACTGATATCGCCAACAGCTATAAAAATGATGGTTCAGACGGTGTGTCTTAACACACATT
Source organism: Trichonephila inaurata madagascariensis (assembly GCA_019973955.1). Lineage (NCBI taxonomy): Eukaryota > Metazoa > Arthropoda > Arachnida > Araneae > Nephilidae > Trichonephila > Trichonephila inaurata. The sequence continues at coordinate 181,282 of BMAV01005516.1, read as the reverse complement.
AAAACGTACACTGCTGTTTATGATCCTCTAAAGGTGGCTTCCAAATCATACCCTTCACTGATGGCATGTTATCACTAATGTAATGGGCCATAGATTATCACCATTGGACCATAGAACAACCGAAAAAAGTTGCCTAGTGTGATGAATCACATTTTCTGGTCAATCACATTGATGGGCAAGTAAGAATATCTGATTTTCAATTGAAATCCTGGAACTCGGATGCTCCATTGACCAGATACATGGTGATGAAAGTGTGTGTGGGTCATGTTTTCATGAAACACATTATGACCCATCGTCTTCATGGAACAATCCCTGACATCTGTATGCTAAGTAGACATTATTGCAGACCACGTGATTTATGGCAACAGTGATCCCGGGAAGATGTTGACCCTGACGTTTAACAACAGGATAATGTCGAATCGTCAGGTTCGAGGGAATTCTGATTAATTTCAAGTCTTGTCTTGGCTTCCAAATTCACCTTACATGAGTCCCGTCAATTTTTTATAGTTCCATTTGAAAAAACCAAATTCGTTCTTCCACGCTACCACCTCATAATGTGCTGGAATTGCAGGACCACAGTTGGTCAGGGCTTTATTTTTTTGGTACCTTATACCTCAGACTCTATCAGAATCGTGATGAGTTAATGATTTGGTGAGTGTTGGTGGTTTTGAGGGCAAAAGGTGGTCCTATTTCATGTTGAACTGGTGATCATAATCAGGGGCGTAACGGAGAATATTAGTCTCCCCCCTGCAAAGTCAGGCTTCGGGCCCCTTACGTACTTAACGTCAGTCAGACTTTGGCCCCCTTAGAGCCCTATACCCTCGCAGTGCGGGGTTTGCGGGAATGTACATTATGTCACTGGCCATAATTTAATAGCTCTTCAGTGTATTATTTAATTAGTATTACCAGAAAGAAAGATCCTAAAAGAGTTATATATAAATAAATAATTTAATTTAATCTGGGGATATATAACATTTTGTGTTTTTACAATCTTTTACTGTACTTTAAACTTGTATCTAATTTTTTATTACGCTATTGATTCTTGATATTCGATACGTTAAAGTTCAAGAATGAAAAAAAAAATTGCTCATGGGTTTAAAATTTGATTTTATGTATTATTTATGAAGAACTTACAAAGTTAACATTCTGTGAGTGAGTATCGAATAAATTATTCGTATTTCTTTGTATTCTTATTAATATTTATAATAAACAATGTATAATTGAATACCTCTTAAGGGACGTATCGTTTAATTGAACATTTATGAAGAGTCAAATCCTGAAATACCATGTAAATAACAATCTTAAAGAGCCAGTAAAATCTTTATTCTTATTTATTTAATTTGTTTATCTTATACTTACTTAATTCCTTTTATATTTATTTAATTCATTTATTGTATATATTCGTTCTATTATTTTAAGAAAAGGTAAAATATTTACGTAATCAACGAGTTTAATTATTTACTACATCTCATTTCTAAATTTAATTAAATACTAAGTAAAATAGTGTGTACTTGCTTAGGCTTACTTATTTTTATTATTATCGTCTAATTTGTCTATTGACCTCTAATTTATCTGTCTGTGATGAATGTGAAGATTGTAGAGATGAATTTGAAGAAATTAAATGCCGTATTACAACTCGTCCTCATGCTGAACATCGATGTGAAGGTTCGAGATGTGTTAATGGAAGATTACTTATTTAACTGATATAATTGTATTCTACTAAAAGCTATAATGCTTAAGTTGTCATGTCTTGTAACAGTTCTATGTAGTAGTTTTTGGAAACATTATTTAAATTGCGATTTAATTATGTTTTAGATAATGCAATTTATATATTAACATTTTGTTACATTTCTGAAATAGTCTTCATCATCCTATTAAAATGATTTTCTGAATAATTTTATGATACCGTTTTAAAAATAGGTTCCGAAAAATCCGGCGTATAATGCGCACCGTCGTATAACACTCACCTATACTTTCAAGCCCCATTTTTTAGCTTTATGACAATCCCCCATGTCGTGTCTTCAATGTATTGAATAAAGAAGGCTTTCCACATTACAGGAACAAATCTTATTTTAATTTTCTTACGTTCCACAACACAAGGGGTCACTTAATAAAACAACACACATCAATTAAAGTAGTTATAGAAAATAATCTTAAAGACTAAAGAAGGGGGAAAGGGGAACAAGTATTCCCTGACTCCACGTGTACACGTCTTTCTTCGGGGGCGATCCAGGGCAGACGAGAGGGAAGAACCAGTTCCCCCTTCTCAAAGAACTAGTAGTGCCCCCTGGCTGTCGCTAATGGTCAAGGGAAGGCAGAGTTTAAATGTAGTTGTTAAAACTTTTAAATATATTCGCCGTATAACACACACACCCTTTTTTACGAAGAAACTTAAAATATAATTATACAATTCTCTTATGTTTTGAAGTCATTTATTCGAAATATTTTCCCAGGCTTTTGAAAAAATAGCATACTTCTAGAACTATAACTCTCTCTTTAAATTCATAAGGTATGTCTCATTTCTTTTATATAAACAGTATTTCGATATATGTAGAAGTCTAATTTTTTTTATGCTCATCTCTGTTTTTTTATTTTTTTATTTTTAAAGCTATAATTTTTATACCTGGCGTAAAACGCGCACCCGTAAATTTCGAACGTATTTTTGGTGTTAAAAGTGGGCGTTATACGCCAGATTTTACGGTACTTGAAATTTGATAAATTAAATTATAGGTAAATTAAAATTTCTTCTGAAATCTCGTTAGCAAAATTAATTACTCATTCCTTCGAAGAAAATTATAAGAAATATTTTGTACAAAATGTATCGTGTTAATTATCCACTATCATACTAGAGAAATTTACAGTACTTCAGCGTTTAATTAAAACAAAATCTAATGTTGAAATCATTTTCAAAATATGCTAACAGAAAAAATGAGTATTTAAATTTGTTTTAAAATTACATCACCTTGGTACTTTTTCTAATTCATTATTTTATATCTTAACTTTCAAATACATTTGACAAATAAGATGTACTTTGTTATTACTTCGACATTTAATAAAATAATTATTTACCTATGAATAATGTCACAGGAATTCACTTAATTTTATTTTTTATTAAAAATTCAAAAAAAAAATTTTTTTTTTAAGTTAGAAGTAATTAGTTATATATAGAAAGGTGTTTATTAACTCAACAGCATTTTTTAAAAATATTCTTACTTTTTCTTTTCATTATCATAGTTCATTTAATATTACTGAAAATACTTAGTATTGAGAACTCTTAACATTAGAATTCATAAAATTCTGCGTATATATAACTAGCATTCTATTCAGAAAAGATTTAAAGGTATCCGACTACGTTCGGAACCGTGATTTTGCAAAAGCGTATAAATGGATAATATTTATGATATTTAGTGTTATTTAGATTAGGAAATGTATATAAAATTGTTTTAAGAATAGTATTACAATAAAAAATTATTTAAGTACAATATTTTGACAAAAAATGAACACAGAATGACTCATTTTCAAAATATTCTCCTTTTGTGAAAAATGCATCTATTATAACAATATTTTGCCTGTCTATAGCTCAGACCTCTGTACAGAGTCTCAACTAGAATTTTTGAAATATATAACTTAGAAGTGGGTTTATCCATGTCTTACGACAACAGAGGGGATACATTTTAAGAAAAAAACGTTGACAATTATTTCAATTGGTTGTATACTTCTGAAAATAATGTGAATTTAAAAAAAAATTTTTTTTTAATAAAATAAAAAATTTTTTTACAAAAATATATATAAAAATAGAATTCAGACTCTCTGGAGAAGTCTTTACTTTACATAAGCAAAATATTATTATTTTAGAAGCATTTTTTATAAAAGGAGAACATTTTGAAAAAAGGTTATTCTAAGTTAATTTTTTGCCAAAATATTGTATTTAAATAAATTTTTTGTCACAATGTCCTTAAAACAATTTTATACATGTATTCTAATCTAAGTGACACTAAATATCATGAAAATTATCCATCTATACGCTTTTTTAAAATCACGGTCCCGAACGTAGTCGGATACCTTAAACAACAATTCAAAAATCTTTTTAAGATTATAATAGGAGACACACACACATCTGTATAGTTTTTCATCTTTAAGAAAATTACTGAGAAATATCACACATTATATACGTGAATATGGAATAAAACAATAAGAGGCTTAATAGATAATATCTATAGGTTTATTTGAGTTTTTATAAATATTAACAATGAAAAATGTATGAATATATAAGCAAATATTTGCTTTGAGTTCCAAATTTTCAAACACAATGCAAATAGAACTTTCTAAATGACCACTGGATTCCTTCCCACCTGTTGCGGAAGCAGGTGAATAAAACATTTGCCCCATGCAACTGCTTCCGCAACAGATGTACTGAGAAATAGAAATATTCTTTTCGGTTAAATTAGTATTTTATATTCATCTTATGTAGTGAGAAAGAGCAATTCCATGAATATTGAGAATGTGATTGGCCAGAATAAGGAAAAGAAAAGCTGTGCTATAGATACACGTCTTCTATTTACTTAAGCGTTATGACGGATTCATAATGGCACTACTATGAAAATCTAACATTATTTTTACGTAGGTGAACAAATTGAAGGTAATGATTAGAAAGGATAATAGATGCCACGCTTTCCAAATACCAGACGTGACAAGGAAGTGTAAAAGAGTTACACAGAACAGCACAAATTCTTACCATAAATAAGAATACATTTTTCAAAATCAGTTGAAATAAATTATTCCAATGACTTTTGAAAGTCAAAAGTTGGTAATCGCTCGATGATAAAGAATAAAGCTCTTCGTTTTGCAAAGATATTAAATTTCACAAAATCAAAATAGAACCTGGAGTGTTAGAAATAGTGTTAAATTTACTGTTGAGTACGAAAAGCAACGAGAGAAAAAAAGTAAACTACAGTTGATAAAATAGTAATTGAAGATATCTCTATGAATTATTTTAGTGGATTATAATTTCTTAAATGTGTTTTTGATACAAATGCAAGGATTCTGTTTTAGAAAGCAATGTCGGTAAAGCATCAGCTCACGAAAATTGGAACATATATCAAAATTTAAACATGATTACAACAAAATTCAAGGTTATCTAAGAATTTTTTCATAGAACCACGTTTTGTATGTATGTTAAACTCTAAATCTAAATAAGAGAAATAAAATGGTTTGATAAAGTATCATCAAGGGACAGCAATTGTTTTGGCCCGAGGTCCACATATAGAAGCGGACAATACCAGAGAGACGCACTTTTATAAATATTTATATTCATTAGTTAATTTTCATCTCAAAAAAGGTATCTTGTAACATACATAAAAAATCAATATAAGTTAAATAAACTACTGGCGATTTTATTCAATTTATTTTTATTGTGCTAATTACATATCATCTATAGGTGCATGAAAATTTAGTTTTAGAATCAGTTTAACGAGACAAACGTACTCTATCACCCTTTTCTACAATTTTTTTGAAACCTGGAGTGAGATTGCTAGTTGAAATTCTCATCGTAACTTACAAGTTAATGTCAGCCAACTTGAATCTATATTTACTCTTGTTGATCTTTATGCAAGACAAACTTTACTCACAAATATTGTCGAACCATATATATATAGATAACCGTTTCTTTATATTTGGTTTTCTGACTGTCTTGGTGAGCCGCAAAAAACTCTTTGTAGGCAGCTATTAGCCCATCCCTGACGTAAATGAATTTCATGAATTTAATATGTATCTCTCTCAAGGTTATCCACTTCAAAAGACTAAGTTGTAATATTCATTTTTTTGTGTACACTTTACCCTTTTAAACATAATACATTGGCTTCCTAATGTTCTTATATTCTTATAACGATAGTTAAAGATTTTGTGTGTGCAACACAATGCAATGAAATATGATTCTTTTTTTTCCTGCTTCACGTTTGTAAATAAATTATATTACATTACATAGTATATATCTTGTCACATTTGTTTTACAGCTGCGGAATTTATGTAATAATTCACATCTACTCAAGGAATTCCACACTCCCTTTGGGCTTGTATGTGATTTTTCTGAATCAACGTAATAATGCGCCACCTGTCACGTTCCTTGAGGTAGTGTTTTTTTACTCTACGACTCGTCGTATGATGAACTCGGCGTGCAGACGTCGTTCAAGGTCTTCGGGTAAAAGGAGACGCGTAGTAAGAGAACCCATTCACTCTATGAGCGTGTGTAAATAAAATAGAGCACTCACGACAATCTGTTAACAATTCGGTTATTTTTAGAAATAGTTCGAGTTGCACACAGCGAATAATATGTACTATGCTCCAATTTTATCTGTTGTCCAGTGGATACAGTTGAAAGTCCTAAAAACACACAATTTTTTCAATCAGCTGAAAGACGAAGTAAAAAACCACATTATTTTGATCTTATAGAGTAAAGTTTGAGTTTGTTTTCGGTACAAATGTTTACAAAGATTGTTAGGTTTCTTTTAACAGCTTTATCTTTTGAAACATATGAAAGATTCACACAGCGATCACAAATTGAAAAATAGCCCTTTGAGCTCTTTATTCGATGATAAACAAACGAAAATCTGTATCTCAATTTTTGAATTTTTCTGAAAAATAAATATTTTCCCTAGATAATTCTATAAGTTTTTTTTTTTAAAAAAATTCCTTATATGTGTGTAAAATTTTGCCAAATTTATTTACAGAATTACTATGAATCAACGTTTTTCTAGTTGAACTGTGAAAAATTAGGGCTTCGAAAATATTTTTAAAAATAATCATCAAATAATTTATTTTACAAAAACCTGTGATATAATAAATGCATAAAAATTTGCGTCAATTTGAGACGTAATTCAGTAATAGATGCAAGATACAAATCAAGTGTCTCATAAAATTGATGTTCGCGATAAGAAACTGCTGCAAATCACGATAAGAAGGTGTGGCTTTAAAGAAAGTGATCAAAAGTTAATATTGATCATACCCATTTCGTCCAATAGATTTATTAAGAAAGATGTGCCTTTATTTACTAGACAAGCATGTGTTATTGCGGTGCCATATTAACACATTTTCTGCAATTTAACATCTCGCAACGTGTTTCTGTTTGTCTTGCAGGCAAATCCTGTCCAGTACAAAGACGTGTGCAAGTGTAGATGTACGTATTTGTAAATGGGCTGGAGAGTGAGATAAGTAGAGTTAAGAAGGGTATATTGACGTCATAGGGTTGGCAATTTGTTGTTCTGATTATTGGGAAATCGTGATAGGGCAAATGTGACACTACGTCTCGAAATCATTCAGGTGGGAAAACAATACAGACCGAGGCCATCGCCCACAGACAGGCTCCAGTGTCGTCGAATTACTTATCACACATTTATCTTCCTAATAGTATTAAGTTTTTATTAAGGTAATTAAGCATGCGAAATTGTATTGATTTCTTGAAATCTGATTATACTGGGGATATGCAATTGTGAATTCTGAAGAATAAGAGGAAATTAAAGTAGTTTTAAAATAAATAATCATCACGAAGGAAGAAGTCCAGATAAAGATACTGTTCCGGATAAAAACTGACAAGTTCTGAAAAATATCTTGTAATTATTTACATCAAATAACAAAAAGATGAACATACCTTGGATATAAATAATTAATCCGCTTTCAACAAAATTTCTTCAAAATTTGTGAATATATAACTAAAACTCGAAGACTTAAAAGAAAATTCAGAAGAAGGCATGTAAAATGAATTGTTTGAAAGTTTTGATAACAAAGAGAAATTTTGAGCATAGGAAAAATACTTTTTTGATTAATATTACTTTTTAATTTTTGAATACGTGACCAATTAGCGCACATAAACAATCCAGCATTCTGCTGAAGCAAATACATGATATTAATGAAGATATTTAAATTTTATCAAGATTCTGAAATTCAGAGTAAAAAAAGAATTATATAACTGTTTAAATTACGCCAAAAATACACAACTGAAATTAATAATATATAATTTTTCAAAACCCTACATCTATTTTGTCTGTAACCAGATTTTATTGTTTGCAATTAAATTATAATTGACAGTAGTACATAAACCGGAAGCATATATATATATTTCCCCTTACAATATAAGTTTTCATTCACTTACTTTTTCCCCACGAAAATAAACTGTAAAATAAAAAGAATTACAACATAAAATTTCTAAAAGTCGTATTACTTTCTTAGAAATCTTATTTCAAAATTCTTGTAATGAGGTAACTTTTTTCCAACGTTCCTCTATCGTAATAAAATTATATTTTTCTTCTAAATATTAATATGAAAGCCAAAAGTATTCACTAAAAATAAACTCCAGCGTAGTTTGTAAGAGTGAAAAAAATTACGATAGGTAATGGGCAGAGAAAAAGAAGAAAAGAGCAAAATCGTGCAGCAGCTCATTTATCTCCTGCAGTGTTGGAAGCCAAGAAACGCAGTCGCGTGCTTTCACACATGCCGCGTAAAAACATAAATAGGAAATGGTTATTCTAAAGTAGTTGGATTAACGATACTATTAAGAGCAAAAATAAGAAAAGAAACGCCGACAAGTCGGCAATACCTTTACTTCGATTTTTTATATTTATGTTTTTGTGAT